>CM060950.1:351432951-351532097 GCA_030765055.1 Mantis religiosa
ATCTCTTTGCATGACCAACAAATAATAATAAAAAAACGAATGCCTTCCCATTTGCACAAAAGGTATAACTAGTGGAAAACTCAAACAAGGAGTAGGGGAAAGGTACCCAGTATCGGAAACTTAAGCTTTTTGTTCCATAATGACTTTGGAAATGGGTACAATCAATATTAAAAATTATTTTTGAACACGTGTTTTGTATGTGTTTAAGTGTACTAAATGTGTTATCTACACTAAGTACTGACAGGAGAGAATTTTAAATATTTATAAATTTCACAGTTTCCCCAATTTGAAAACAAGGAACCCTATATCGGATAGTCTGAATATTATAAGACCACTTCGTTATTTCACTATATCCTTGTATTACTTTTTAAGAGAAATATCACATTTATAATAAAGCAGGATCCCCTTCCAGACTTGGTGCTGTTTTCATGGCTCTGAAATTCTTTTTTTTTTTTTTCGGTGGCATTAGATGGCTGTTTAACATTTTTATTTGGCTGTTCAGTGCATCATCTTCTCTTCCGAAAAAGTGTTTTTATATGCATCAATGGTAGGTTTCACTTTTGTTTCATTTCCTGTCTGTCTCCTAATGTGTTTTTATGGACTCATTGCTTCCCTAATGCTTAGTCCCCCCCCCCCCCCCTATTACTTCAACAATCGCTAACTTCATATTTTCCGCCTTCCGGTTTCCTCTACTCCTCCCCAAATTTATTTCAAACAAACGAAATAAAAGAATTAATAAGAAAGCTACGAATACGTTTAACTATAGTATTGTGCTGCTCGAATGGTCACCATGGCTTTATCTTTGTTAATAGAAACCTCTCAGGTAACGCACTGATTACTGCACGTGGACATAACATCTATCTGTCATTTGTGATTCCTGCGCATTCCATTGGTTGAAGTGATGCGTTCATTGGTGCCTAGCACAGGTCCGGGAAGTGCGGCAGTTTCCCTCTCACTCTTTCGAGAATAATCAGTGCGTTATCTGAAAGGTTTGTACTAACAAAGATAAAGGCCATGGTAACCGTTTGAGCAGCGCGACTATACCGTGTTCCGAATTTTTGTCCGATATTGGGTGCGTTACACCTAAAATGTGAACGAGACATTACACCTAACGAATTTAAACAAACGCAATGCCTTCATCCATATTTTTAGATTAACATAGGTAAATAATTTTCAACGCTTAAAAGTATATTTGGCTCACCAGTATTGTAGTATTAGATTCATAAAATTATCTTCGTGCAGCAGGAAGCAGGTCAGCAATAAGAAACCTCTCTTTTACGTCATCATTTGTTTGTTCACAGTCATACAACGGTCCCTTTCCGGCGTGTCACTAAACACAACCTGAGCTAAATTTGCTGACATATCGTACCGAAAACAGAAACTGATACTGATATAGAGTTCCGTCCGATACCGGTGACTTTCCCCTATATTAACTTATATTCTGTGTTTTAACGAGATCTATAGTTTATGTGTAGTAAGAATTCAGTGAACATTCAAGATATACATTTCATTTGTCATGAAAATATGTTATACATGTGGCATTTTAATCAAAATCGTTTACGCACGTTTTAGAAAATTAAAATGCTCCGTGCAAAGCGTATCCTGGGGTGAGGGATTTTCTTGAAAATCTTCATGTCACATCCCGGCGAATGACAAACTTATATGCTAAGTTTAGTATTTAAGCGACTTTTCATCTTTGAGTCATGCCGTCAAGTAGGAATGTAAACATTGCGATCCATCACAGGCGTCTTGCACCTGTTATGACCTTGAAACTTAGTTGAGCTGCATGAAGGGGACTTTAACGGTAATAGGGTAATTCAAGGTCAATCCATTTGCCATAACTACAGACAACACACCCGTGCTGGAAGCATGCTAAGCAAACTGAAAGGTTTGATCAAGTAGGCATAGTATTTCTTGTTCATGGTAATTAATGACATATAGCATAATTTTTATTTTGATTTAAATTACGTCATATAGCAATCTTTCTTAACGAGTTCGACCTACACATATAAAAATGGTGTAAGCGAAAAAAGCATCCAGTGGCATCAACTATTCATTCTGGATCGAAAAGAAACATGTAAAATCATCGTTATCTGTTTTACTACTTAAAACTTAGCCTAAAACGTTTTTCTTTTTTTATAAAATTACAAAGAATTAAATAACTATCTACAAGAATCATAAATAAAATGACATGTAGCAGTTAAAGGGATTGTCTTTCCGTAATTCAGTCAATGCTTGTGAGAATGCTCTTAAGTTTAACTTTAGCCAGATCTTTCAAAACACGGGCAGGAAACGTATCAATCTGATTAATATCATTATATTGTTAAAAGATTAATGTTGTATTAGCGGAAAACCAAATATGCTCGTACCTAAGCAACATAACTGCAGCCAAAACCTTTGTTTCGAAGTGGCAAATTTACGCTGAATGTTGCTGTGCATTTCAGTTTCCATTTTCAGTGTGGAAAGATCATTCAGCTCAAGGAACAAGGCGACGACAAAACTCAGAAATAGAATGGGGTAAGGTGTGAAGGTGTAAACAAAAGGGGACGAGGAACCCACAGACGCTTTCATTAATGATGCCATCTACGGCTATGCTGTAAGAAGCTCTCAACGCATTAGTTTGCTGTAAATGTAAGTTATACCTAGTGGAATGGCTCAAACGATTTCGTCTCTGGCATGCATTAGGGAGGCCCGGGTTCGATTCCGTGACCGACCTCTTCACCCATGGTTTTTTTTATTTTTTTTTATTAGGATTCTAGGGTCGTCAGGCGAATGCTGGGAGGGTGGATTACATCCCCCGAATTTCCTGTCTCCCCATTTCATCTCCATTATAATTTCAATTCATCTATCATCTGGTGGTCTCTTTCAGGGTAGAAGTGTTGACGGGTGTGTCGGCGGTGCGTGGCGCGATGATATGCTCTGATTGAACGGTTTCCCCTTTCCTGCGGAACGCACTCCGGTATCCGAGCCGGCCTAGTGGGCCGATTCAGGAACGCGGCTGGCGGGATGCCGGTTGTGGAAGCCTGCCTGGAGTCTTTCTTGCTCTGGGGGGCGGGGGCGGCCTTCGGTCTTCGAACCGGCCTCGTGACTGTTTCGGGGCCACGGTAGGAGGGATGACGATTGTCTTGGACCGCCGGGGAGTTTCTATCTAGTAAAGTGTAGGGATCCTGTCCTCTGCACTGTTGTGACTCCTTGGGGTCGGCCACCCTCTGTCTCCTCTCATCTCTTCCACCCTCTCGAGGTTGCCCCACTTGGGGCATAGGTACAAAAGACCAGCCTGGTCCAGGTGCCGAATTCCCTCCGAACAATCCAGTCAACTGCAATGTAAGTTATTCAGGGGCGGTTCTTCCTTGATGCGTTTGAATCCCGAGTCACCTTGTTTTTCTATAACTTACATGGTTATGTTTTATGTTCCTGCATTTAATTTTGCTTTATAAAAGTTCTCCAAGTTATATTTTGTAATGGAGCCACTCTCTTGGCGCTCGCGTGTCGATAATGCGGTTAGCTCACTTCCCGACTAGTGATTCGTTATTAAATGGCCAACGTGATCGTAACACTTGCGGTGAGTGAGGAGAGGTTGCATGGGCAGAATGCATTGCTGGTTACCATGGCTACGGATTCGATTCATACAAATCGTATATTCCGCACCAACTCGTGTTGCCAACATAATACAGAACCTTCTTACTTTTTCGTTTATTTGAAAAGAGATTTGTTGCTGGAAGTGGTAATCCGCTTGAAGAAAGCCCTGCGTGTCATGTGCTTCTGTTTATTATCGGTTTGTATCCTGTGCAAAAACGTAATTTTTGTGTAATCAGTGATTATTGTGTGATATGTGAAGTGTTTAATTGTTCATATATAAGGGATTTACAGTGAATCCAACACACGACTTGGTGTGTCTCCAAACTCCCTTTTACACTCCTGGAAATTGAAATAGGAACACCGTGAATTCATTGTCCCAAGAAGGGGAAACTTTATTGACACATTCCTGGGGTCAGATACATCACATGATCACACTGACAGAACCATAGCCACATAGACACAGGCAACAGAGCATGCACAATGTCGGCACTAGTACCGTGTATATCCACCTTTCGCAGCAATGCAGCCTGCTATTCTCCCATGGAGGCGATCGTAGAGATGCTGGATGTAGTCCTGTGGAACGGCTTGCCATGCCATTTCCAGCTGGTGCCTCAGTTGGACCAGCGTTCTTGCTGGACGTGCAGACCGCGTGAGACGACGTTTCATCCAGTCTCAAACATGCTCAATGGGGGACAGATCCGGAGATCTTGCTGGCCAGGGTAGTTGACTTACATCTTCTAGAGCACGTTGGATGGCACGGGATACATGCGGACGTGCATTGTCCTGTTGGAACAGCAAGTTTCCTTGCCGGTCTAGGAATGGTAGAACGATGGCTTCGATGACGGTTTGGATATACCGTGCACTATTCAGTGTGCCCTCGACGATCACCAGAAGTGTACGGCCAGTGTAGGAGATCGCTCCCCACACCATGATGCCGGGTGTTGGCCCTGTGTGCCTCGGTCGTATGCAGTCCTGATTGTGGCGCTCACCTGCACGGCGCCAAACACGCATACGACCATCATTGGCACCAAAGCAGAAGCGACTCCCATCGCTGAAGACGACACGTCTCCATTCGTCCCTCCATTCACGCCTGTCACGACACCACTGGAGGCGGGCTGCACGATGTTGGGGCGTGAGCGGAAGATGGCCTAACGGTGCGCGGGACCGTAGCCCAGCTTCATGGAGACGGTTGCGAATGGTCCTCGCCGATACCCCAGGAGCAAAAGTGTCCCTAATTTGCTGGGAAGTGGCGATGCAGTCCCCTACGGCACTGCGTAGGATCCGACGGTCTTGGGTGCATCCGTTCGTTGCTGCGGTCCGGTCCCAGGTCGACGGGCACGTGCACCTTCCGCCGACCACTGGCAACAACATCGATGTACTGTGGAGATCTCACGCCCCACGTGTTGAGCAATTCGGCGGTACGTCCACCCGACCTCCCGCATGCCCACTATACGCCCTCGCTCAAAGTCCGTCAACTGCACATATGGTTCACGTCCACGCTGTCGCGGCATGCTACCAGTGTTAAAGACTGCGATGGAGCTCCGTATGCCACGGAAAACTGGCTGACACTGACGGCGGCGGTGCCCAAACGCTGCCCAGAGAGCAGCATTCGACGGCCAACACCGCGGCTCCTGGTGTGCCCGCTGTGCCGTGCGTGTGATCATTGCTTGTACAACCCTCTCGCAGTGTCCGGAGCAAGTATGGTGGGTCTGACACATCGGCGTCAATGTGTTCTTATTTCCATTTCCAGGAGTGTATTTATGGAAAAAATGATGACAAACGTGACGTGGTAAATGTCGGTAGGCCAACACTAGTGCTATGTTTAGAAATGCTTTGCGGCGAAGCATCTTCAAAATACACTAGGACATTTAAGACTCGTTGATATGAGGAATATAATTGTGTCGGATTGAAGGATCTGGGAAAAGGCAGTAACAAAATTGCCGACGCTCTTCGGGAAAGCTCATGTCTATATATTGTAAAATACAATGAGAACGTTAAGCTTAACAGGCTTTTCATGCAATATCCCATTAGGGAAGTAGACATTTCATGGACATAACGAAAGCGAGGACTCTTTGAATATATGTAATTTTAAGGAGCTTTTGGATTCATATACAGAGGGAAGCCCCATCAAAATTCAAAACCACTATTCCAGTGTAAAATCCGTTTTTTCAGTTCTGATTTTGCGAATTTAGGTTAGCCTATTTTCCGAGTCAGCTAATCAATTCGCCCACAGCCGCGCCTGAGTTATTGCCTGCGATAGTATTACTTTATTGATTCTCATGATTTTATTCTTTGAGGTAATTCATTAATTTAGGCTGTACCTACTTAATACTTAGTTAAATATCAGAGATTATGGGAAATTCCAAAATACTGATACCGTTATTTGTTTAGTACGGTATAAAATCTCAAGCTTTAATATTTCCACCTCTCCCGTCAAACTTGATTTCCATTCCGCAGGAAATGTTCAGTGTTATTAGGGTGAGTAAAAAGTATGGAACGGTGCTTGTAGCTTTGTTGTTATAGTCTTGTGAAGTGGTATATTGTTAGAAAAGCTGTAATATATAAACGTTTTCATATTACTATGATTGTGAATAGGGCGTGACTTTTTTAATGGCAACATTTTTTTTTTTTTTTTTTTTTTTTTTGGCCCTCAAGTCTCGTAACGTACATATAGATGCCTTTTTGTGCTGTAATTTAAATTTATTAGGACGTATTACAGCACATGAAATTTAAACCAAGAAAACATATTCATAACAAAATTAGTGATGCTCTGTTGTAACGCATGATGAATTAACTTCAAAAGATGTTCAAATGGCCTCCATTTACTGTCAAACAATGCCAAAGTCTGTCTTTGAAATTAATGTTTCCAGCAACACTGGAACACTGATCACCAATAGTATTGTCACCCAAACGTCGGAACTCCCTATAGAACCGGCAGCAGATGCAGGAGACGGTTGGCGTTCTCCACGCCCACTCGTTTGTCTTATAGCGGTAACGAGGGGTGGCTGGAAAAAAACATCACTGCGCCGTCTCTTTCTGTTCCACCTGAGTTCTCGAACTTACGGGATATTTCATCTAATCCAGAACCTTCCAGATTGGCCAGCTGACCCTATATAAGCAACACGTCGGGCTGGAGGAAGGTCAGTCAGTCAGTGTTTGGCGAACAGCTGTGAGGAGCGCCCAGTGAGGGGACGGACTGCGTACGTGCGTCGGAGGAATTTACGTAATCGCGAGTGCAAGTGGAATTGTAACGGACGAACTGGTGAATCGTAATTGTGTGCATTACGTAATTCTGTGTAATTGGCAAGTGTTTAACTGTAAGTCGGTGGAAATAAAGAACATTTTTGAGTGGTGCAATTGGACTTTTCATTTCACGAACCCACAAAGTCACAGTATTTCAGTTCGTTGTCTTTCTGTAAGTTATTATTTATTATCCATTTTTTTTTATTCCTGTTTTACGCAAAAGTATATTAGGAATATAGTTTACAAATGTATTAATATAATGCAATTTACAAAAACATAACAAAATACAATATCAAGCTGACTAACAGTAAAAGTCAAGATGAATCCTTTAGCTTAAGAAATATTTTGTTTAAGAAAGCCATGAAATATTGATAAGTTTTTTGTCTGTATTTGTTCAATCCAAAGCCATATTGAACTAGCCTTCTGTATTGTTTAATTCAAAACCGACTCATGCGTTTTCCTTTGCTCAATACACATGAAGCAAGGTCCTAATAAATTTAAATTGCGGTTTGAAAGGATATTTGTACGTTCTGAGACTTGAGGACTGGAGGAATGCAGAAAAAAGAAATGTTGCCATTTAATAAAAAAAACACGCATCGTTTATTTGTTATCATAGTACTGTGAGGGCATGTTGATATATTACAGCTTTTCTAAAAAATATCACTTCATAGAGTTGCAGCAACAGGGATAGGTACAGGTTAATCACCCAGTATATTATTGTTATAAATTTGAGTTCGGATTTATATGCACTATAAATTATTAATGTATGCATGCATCTATGCGCTAAAAATCTGGCAAAAATTCGTCTAAAACTTTATGAATGAATGAATGAATGAATGAATGAATGAATGAATGAATGAATGAATGAATGAATGAATGAATGAACCCGAGATGTCCCATTAAGAGCAAGGGCGTCCTACTCATAGACGGGAGCTCAGTAAGTGTTCCTCACGCGGTGAGCTGTGCCGCGTAGAGTATTTGTAATATGCATCTTTTTTTTAAAAAAAAAGTTAATTATATCAAATTCCTCACATTTATTGATCTTGATGAAGTAATCGAAATTGTAAATTTATTCTTAAATTTGGGAATTAACAAAATTAGTCGTTTTTATCGCTATAAACGATTAAATATTTTCACCGTCTTCTGGAAGAAACCTTTTCCTTCTGTCACTTAAAATGTTTTTATATAAAGAGAAAAATATCTCTATTTCATACGAAGCCACAAGACAGTATGGAAAAGAGTCTATGTCACTTACAGAATAAGTATTAATTATTTTTAAGATTATCCCTGTAGCATCTTATTCTCATCCCGAAGAAACATTAAACCTAGATTCCTGCTTCAATTTTCGCAATTTTTTAAAAAAGATACTTTCCTATTTCGCTTGTTATGTATCCAGCGATAGCTGTTTCGTTTACCTGCAGGGCAGAAGATAAAGACATCCCTTTTTCTTCTAATGTGTGATTGAGACTGTGATTCTACAAAAGTACATCTTATTATATACTGACTTACTCTGGAGACTCTTTTCATTGTAAGCAGGGATTCTTGCTTCATTTTTATCTATCACCTTTCTCACATCTTCCAAATGATCGTAATACGTATGGAGGTGCCTCAATCCACGTTCCCCATCTCGTGAGGATTGACTCTGGGGTAAACGAGTATCTTGCATCATACTATCATCATCAGTTGATGGCTTCTTCACAAACACTTTTTGCACAGGGGAAATTAAGGCATTTATTTCTAAAAAATTTGCTAGAATTTCCTCTGCCAACCGTTGCCTTAAGCCCGTATGTTGCCTCACCTGTAACTACTACCAAGAATTCTTCCTCATTTTCTCTAGCACGCCACAAAACACGTAATGCATCACGAAAAACCCTAGCAATGGACGAACGGTTTTTTTTTCTAAGTACCCTGGAGAAGATGGGGTGTTGCGGGTTCACATTCAGTTATTTTTTCCACGTCGACGTTGTCAATCAATCTCACACACGAGTCGGTTGTTTCATCTACAGATATCCACAAATTTGAGTCACCGACATTGTTTCTATTTCTTGTATTATCTGAAATTTGGGATCTCATTTTTAATGGGGAACAAGTTTAAACAGTTCTAAAATATATTTGTTAACTCATAAGCTAAATATATCAAACTCCATGGCAACATATGTCGTACATAATTTTACTCCCATTTGAAAATATTTTTGTATAATACATTTAAAAGTGTTAAATAATTGACAAGTTTTTATAGAGATGAAAATATTGGGGAGGGGGTTGTTGTGGTTGATGGACTAATTTCATTAAATAAATGTTCAAACTTACCTACCTCTTAAATTTTGCCAAGGCAGTTTTACTTATTGTTGATTCTGAGGAACTTTTCATCCTGAGTATTTTCCCAGAAAAGTTCAAAATTCTAAATTTTTAATTTATTCAAAGGAATGGTGACAAACTAATGCTTTGCAAATATATTCCGAAAAATTATCTCTACCATAATTTGTACTTCTGTTTGCAGTAAATACTACTGGTGGGGTTGTTTGGACCTTGGGAGACATTTTTATGAGCAGCTGTTTGTACATGTTGCGCAATATATAATTGTTGTTCCAAGGCATCTATAATAATGGTGTAAAATAAGACGAGTTTATTTTAGTCAAATAAAACCAGCAATGTTATCTGGAAAACCGCATTGATATTCAAAATATTCTGAAAATACAGAAGTAACGTTTACATAGTTTTAACATACTTGCACTATATTTCCATCCGTTGTTAGTGAAGGACTTCGATTTCATTTCACTGTCAAAGCAAATAAGCTTTACTGCTCTTCTTCCTCGGCATTGTAATAAGCGCTTCCTTTCTGCTCACACCAGATATTACAACTTTAAGGCCCGATTTCACCAACAGATGTTTAAATCGACGTTAACAAATGTGACGTAACAAAAGTAATAACGCTAACAATTTCTTGCATTTCACCAACCTGTTTTCTGAAAATGTTAACAAACACGTGCTAACGCCAAGAAACTGGTAAATATTACAGTTATAGAAGGCTGTGGATGAGTCGTATTATTCTCTGAACGTACTACGATGCGTTTTTGTTTTCATTTTCGTCTGCACCGCAGTCTGCACACAGCTAAAAAACATGGCGGATAAACAAAATCATAAACAAAAGCCATGAAACAAATTTCTCATAAATGGAGAAAGGATTGTTAATTGAATTGGTGACTAAGTATAACGATATCGTGGAAAATAGGACAGATGTGGTGAATGTAAAAGAGAAAGATGTCACACGGGGAAAAATTGGAAACAAACTTAATTCAAATGCATGTGTCATTATTGCAAACGAAACGTATTACGTAAATTTAAAACGAGGTGCGAAGAAGTACAAGTGACGAATGACTTGCACGTTTCAAGACAGAAGGTGGACAGTGTGTTATCCACAGTGAATTATAAAATCGCAAAGCTATTAATACTTGATGCAAAGGCGAGATCGGCATATTCCTTACGATGCATGTTTTTACTCAGTATTACGTAAATTTAAAACGAGGAGCGAAGAAGGGCAAGTTACTTGAACGTTTCAAGACGGGAGGTGGATAATGTATTATCCACATAATTCAATGAATTATAAAATCGCAAGGTTATTAATACTTGAAGCAAAGGCGAGATCGCCATATTGCTTTCGATGCATGTTCTAACCTCTCTTGTACTTCCGCAGTAACCTTCATAGCAACTTGTTTCGACAGTCTCCGTAAAACAATTTTCTTCGGATAGTTCCTCATAGGTCGTACTCTATTACGAATGCCATTTAGACGGTCTTAAATATAGCAAATCGACATCAACAGCTGAGTTCATGCTCGCCATCTTGACTATTTACAATTGTTGAGGACTTAACATCAGAAATTTGGCGTGTTAGTTTAACAAGAGATTTAACACGCGTGTTAAGCTAACACTTGTTGGTAAAGTGCAATTTTTGTTTTAACTATTGCTAAACTCGTGTTAAGTCTTAACATCTGTTGGTGAAATCGGGCATAAAAGTTAACTGAAAATAGAACTTTTTAATTCTTGGAAATATTGTCGCGGCAGATGGCTTCGTTAATACAAACGGTATGGAATTTTATGGCGCAACGGCCGCACAGAACTTTAAAGAATGATCATGTTTAGTTTATGTTAAGTTATTGAGTAGCATATTTTTATAACAGGAAGCATCCGTTGATGGTTATGTTCTCATTTTCGCTGCCCCTTTACGGATTCAGAAACGTGATAACTATACACAAACAGAGCAGTAAAAGAGAAATTTTCACGGATCCTTCCCTTCTTCTAAAATTATCGTGATAGAATATTTGTATTTTAAGAATCATGCTAAACAGTAAAATATGTGCATAAATATGCACAAATTAGTCAAATTTACACTAACTCGCTATATATGCATTTATATGCGTTGTAAAACTTTCGTAGTAAGCTCCTTGCACTGTGGAATGCATTTATTAATTACGTGCGTATGTTTAACTATCAAGGACTAAAAATATGAAAATATGAAAAATCCTAGCTCTAGTAATATATATAGTTTATAATGAAAATGAGCTTCTTGCTTGAATTTGCTTTTCAACGCCTCAGAGACTCGAATAGTAAACAAAGAAATACGTTAGACAGTGCGTGCTTTGTACCCCGCATAAACTGCCGTGTTAGTCTAATGTGTAATTCCCCCCCCCCCCCCCCTCCCCCGGAAGGAAACCACATCACTTGAAATGTATATCACTTATTATTCCAGTGTTTATTGCTGTTGCATTTTGTTTTGAGAACTTCTGGTTCCGCATTGCTGGTAAGCGCGGAAGCATGGCGTTAACAAATCCTCAGTAAGTTAATCTCTATCCGACATCTGTAAGCCGCTTCAGGACGTTCATCTCCAATGTCCACGTCGATTAACCTTTCCGTTGCAACAACCTGCCTTCTAAGAACCAACATGAATAGGGAATCTGTTGATACATGCATCTATGTATTTCTAAACCACTTCCAGGGAACATGACAAATCCTTCTTTCACGTGATGACTCGTTTCAGCAAACAGGCTTCGCCCTGCACTCTTCTATACATACACACACAAAGCAAGTAAACAACGTTTGTTCCGCACTATGTCTAAACTCACTGAATATGATAACTTTCAAATAATTCGCAGTAACACAAATATACAAATTGTGGAATAACCATTATTTCATATTAGGTATGTTGAATTCGAGCACTTTGCTGTTTTAAAATGTGCGCCAACAAACAATTAAATAAATAAACAAACAAGAAAATAAATAAATTAATTAAATAGAGTTTTACGCATAAATATGGGGTGAGTAAAAAGTATGGAGCAATGCTTGTAACTTTGTTGTTATAGTTTTGTGAAGTGATATTTTTAGAAAAGCTGTAAGATATCAACATGTTTTTATATTACTATGATTGTTAATGTGGTGTCACTTCTTTTTAATAGCAACATTTCTTTTTTTTAATTTTGGTTCTCAGGTCTCGGAACGTAGAGGTAGATGCCTTTTTGAACTGTAATTTTTATCACTTTTTTGCCTTATTTTTAACACTTCCAGTCTCACTGAATTTTTACAAAATTTTGCTTACTGTAGAATGAGTAATTCTTCGTTCTGAGTGCATTTCATTAAACAAGACAAGAAACGAGCCTCTTCCTTTTCATCATTAGTATTTCAATTCGTTGTCTCTCTGTGAGTTGTCCCATGACTATAAATATAACAATCATTTTTAGGAAGATTTTGTAATGCAGTAAGCATTGTTGTCCTTATTTGTTTAGCTTCTCTCTGTGTTTGTTCAGTGCAACGCCACATATTGCAGTAGCTTACTATATTGTTTAATTGTTCTGAGACTTGAGGACTGAAGAAGTGTAGAAAAAATGTTGACATTTAACCCCAAAAAAAAAGAAAGAAACCTTACATCCTTTATTTGTAATCATAGTAATGTGAGGGCATATTGATATATTACAGCTTTTCTAAAAAATATCACTTCATAGAGTTGAAACAGCGGGGATACAGACACTCTTCCATACTTTTTACTCACCCAGAATGTTAATTATGATTACAACAACAATAATGATGTTTTCTTATCGAGTTAAAGTTGCTTATACCCAGTATAATGAATAAACTACAATACTTAGCAACACACTTCAATTACGGAGTTTATTAATAGTGGTTTATTCGTAATACTTGGATTGCTTCACTATCAGTAGCTTCGTTTTTTTTTTTGCAGATAGTTGTTTAAACCCAGCTTTCATATAAATAAAAAAGCACACAATTCAGCTCACTGCTTCTAATTGCGAGATTTTTATTAGTTCGCTTTTAAAATCGTGCTTACCACGTACGGTACCAAAGACGATGGACACTGATGAAATAAATGAATGAAATTAAAGATTGGGAAAGCAAATTTGGGGATAAAACACAAGCTGTGCATTCAGTGACTTTTCAATTGTCAACTATAAAATATTGGTGGACTGGTTTTTTTATGTAAGCTGCACACATTTCTTTTCTCTTCATACAATTGTTTCACCTTTTCCTTGTTTTGGTGCTTTATGTGCCTACGCTTTACTGTTTCTCCTCTGTTCCGTTTGTTTACACATATACATAGTACAGACAAACCACTAGCGTTGTTGAATATCCTGATACGGAACTTTTTTATAATTAGATTCGATTTGCTTTCGCTGTATTGCTAAATTGTGACCATCTGCATGTCATTAGTTATGACTAGGGTCCGGATTTCATGTAATTACACATACTGTAATTACGTAAATACATATTATTAATATTATGTAATTACAGATATATGTAGTCATAAGACAAACTAAAATGTCGACGAATTACACTGATAGAATACTTATTACAAAGTTTTAAGTTACATATTTTTACATATTTTTAGCTATAATACATATTTGGTACCGCCCGCCGCGGTAGCATAGATGGTAGCATGTCTGCCTCACGTTCAAGAGGTCCCAAGTTCGAATCTCGTGAGGGATAAGGTTTTTTCAGGGGTTTTCCCTTATCCTTAAAGACGAATGTCGGGTAACTCTAAGCTCTATGGACCCTGGGCTCATTTGGGCATGCAATATCACTTGACGTTGGAGGACGTAAATTACAAATTAATAATAATAATAATAATAATAATAATAATAATAATAATAATAATAATAATAATAATAATAATAATAATAATAATAATAATAATAATAATAATAATAATAATAATAATAATAATAATAATAATAATAATAATAATAATAATAATAATAATAATAATAATAATAATAATAATAATAATAATAATAATAATAATAATAATAATAAACATTCAAAGCTAAAATGCACGTGTTCGATGCGGACAACATTGACTAGTTTTAAACGTGTAAGGAAAAGAAAGAAAAAGCTTAAGAATTTCTAAAAGTCAGTTGCATGTAAGTTAATCATGGAACCGGCTGCATCTTCATTATCATCAAAACTAAAAACGTAGATTTCTGTCGACGGTGCTTTAATCACTGATGGTAAAACTTATTTATAAATGAGTTTATCTTTATAAATGTATAAATAATGAACTTAAAATACTCTGGCTAGATGGCGTATAAAAGAGGAACCTGTTGTTCACAGATGCAGCTCCATACATGTTGAAAGCGGGGAAATCGCTTACTGTATTTTGTCCAAACTTAGTGACTTAAAGATAACCATAGATATTTAACTAGCCTACCGGTGAGTTTATGTTTTTAGTAAAGAAATAAAACCTTATATTAAATTTAATTGCTTCATTACATATCTAATCACATATTTCAGCAAATTTGGTTACATATCTATGTACATATTTCTAAATTTCATATAATCCGGGCTCTAGTTAGGCGTTTATGACGAATTCAAGCGAATGGAGTCATTCTGAAGATGTAAGAGTAGAACCGAGAAATATGGCTCGGCTAAAACCGGCGAGATATCGGATTCGATTCTCGTCGACCACTCTGAGCTTGCAATTTTCCTGTTCTTTTTTCCTGATTGGTAGAAATGCTGAGGACTGTATTGAGCTACGATACGGAGGAAAATCGGCACAGAGATCCAAACTTGGACTATTGTACCTATGCCTTAAAGTGGGGCACCCCCGGCAGGAAGGATGAGGCGAGAGGAGACAGAGGGCTGCGTCCAGGGAGCCACGACAGTGGAGAGGGCAGGGTTCATACAACTGACCAGTTGGAAATTCCCCAGCAGGCCATTACAAGTGGCATCCAACCCCCGTGGTCTAGAGACGGCCCACCAGGTCGGCCCGGAGACCGAAAACCAGGAAGGGTTTACCTGAAATGTTTCCCAT
The DNA here is from genome assembly GCA_030765055.1 of Mantis religiosa. Lineage (NCBI taxonomy): Eukaryota > Metazoa > Arthropoda > Insecta > Mantodea > Mantidae > Mantis > Mantis religiosa. The sequence goes on from CM060950.1 coordinate 351,448,088, forward strand.
GCAGCGCCGAGACACCCACTGACACTTCTATCCTGAAAGAGACCACCAGATGAGAGATGATATGAAATGATAATGGTGATGAAATGGACAGTCAGGAAATTCGGAGGATGTAATTCACCTACCCAGAATTCACCTGGTGACCCGGGAAAACATCCGAATAAAACCCATGGATCAAGTAGGTTGGCCACTGGAATCGAACCCGGACCTCCCGAATGCGGTCTGCACACGAAAGCGCCTGAACCATCTCGCTCAGTAACACGGTTTTCTTTCCACAATTTCTCTTTCATTTCATTTGCTTTTCAACCTGTAAGCGTGGTTCTAGGTTTCGTGGTGTGTGGTGGCACTGGATAGATGACACGGTTCTTGCTAGTACTATAGGACTGTTTGGTAGACGGGTCTTTCATCTCTAGACACCTTCACCGGTGGAACAAGTGTTCAGGCCTGGAATGTGTGGCCGTCTGCCAATGGCCTGTAGCATCCTGTGACTACTTCATCTCTTATTCCTGGGAGATGGTAGTCACTTTATATCTATGTAGGTGTCCCCTTTTAGTTGTACTGATATCTATAGCATACATAAAAGGTATATCCATCAACAACATATATGAGATGCGTTATGTAAGCTGACAATCCAGAGTTTCCTAGAATTGGCAAAATCCACTTTCATTGTGCGCATTTTTACTCTGCAAGGCCAAGAAAGCACATGATCATGCAAAAAATTTATTATGCAACTGCTAAAGATGCCATTTCCTTTTACGTATTGAAATTCCAACCTCACCTTTATTTAAGATACTCGTAAGAAAATGCATCACCTTTGTAAGGAACTGCATGAATAACTCTTAAATTGTTTGGTTTTTGTGTTGTAGACTTTATTTTTTTATCGCTACTAGAATGTAACATTGATTGGATAGCATTGCGGGAACTCAAAATTATAAATTATGTATATTTGGTGGTTTCTTTTCATGCGGAAAATACATTTATTATGAATTGGAAATCCAATTACTGTGGAAAGAAGTACAATGAATAATTAATAATAGAATAATAGAGATATGAATGACTTTATTACTCCACTTTCTCAATAAAGAGTACCTACAGATCTTCCAAAAAGTATTCGTCTACTCATAGCACATAGAATATAACAAGCACAATCAGAAAAATAACTATTTTCTTACATCGGTTGATATCTAGATTTAAAAATAAAACCCAATTTGGGTTCATATATTGCTTAATTAGTGAATAGATCTACGTTATTTAAAATCATGTCCCATTTGATGTCAAACAAGTATTCGTCTAGTAAACAGGATCACAAGTATGGTGCCTCACTGACACATACCCCTTCCCTTTTCTTATGCAGTTGTGTTTCATCCATTGTCGTTGCCAATTCCATCTCTGTTTTCAACGCCGTTAACTGCTATTTAAGTAATATGGGTCGAAAACATCCTGAAACTACAAAAGAAGAGAGAGAAATTTGCATCAGGTTATTTAGAAAAGGAAAATCTTTTCAAGAAATTGGAAAAACCATTGGAAGTCCTACCAGTACAGTGAAGACTGTTATATACAGCTTTGATCAGAACAAAACTTACGAAAATCAATCAAGAAGCGGTCGTCTTGCAGTTATATCCGAGATGGAGAAACGACAGTTACTTAGAGAAGTCAAGAAAAATCCTAAACTAAGTGCTCCAAAACTTGCTATTGCAGTTCAAATACACACACAGGAAAACGTGCTTTATGAAGCTGAGTATGGAGGCCGAACAGCCCTTAGAGAACCATACATCAGTAAAAAGAAGCGAGTTTCTTTTGCAAAAGAACATAAATACGATGGGTTTGATTTCCGGAAGAAAGTTATATTTATTGACGAGAGTCAATTTCAGCTCTTTAAGTCAAAATGGCGAGTAATAGTGTGGAGAAAAAAGAATTGTGAACTTGAGGAGAAAAATATAACAGCTTCAGTTAAACATGGAGGCGGTTCAGTACTTGTCTGGGGCTGCATGAGTGCAAATGGTGTGGGAGATTTGTGTTTTATTGATGGAATTATGAACCATAAGGTTTATACAAACATTCTAAAAACACATCTGTCCAGAAGTGTGAATAATGTGGGTCTTTCTGAGGATTATATTTTCACAGAAGATAATGATCCAGAACATACAGCTCTAGATGCAAGGCTATGGTTGTTGTATAATACTCCACGATGGCTGCAGACACCACCGCAATCTCCAGACAGGAATCCAATAGAGAATTTATGGAGAATACTGGACAAAAGTATTACGAAGCATCAGATATCTAATATAAAAGACCTAAAGAACGCTCTACTAGAGGAATGGCGTAAAATTATATTGGAAACAACACAATCTTTGGTGAAATTCATGCCAAGGAGAATGCAAGAGATTATAAAGAGGAATGGACGACCTACTGAGTACTAACCGTAACATTCTACACCATTTTCAGTATGCAGACGAATACTTATTTTGTATCCCATATTGCATATCTTTAATTTTGAATGTTTAATACGTTTATGTGAATAGATACTATGTGTTTCTTTACTGTATTCTCTCTTTCACTAATCAATAAATAAGACAGTGTCCCTGCTGTACTTTATTGTAAAGATTTTCCACTATGCATACATCCTTAAACATTAACTCATACATTTAAGCGCAGAGGATCTTTAGACGAATACTTTTTAGAGTAACTGCATATACATTATACAAGTATTATTAACTGATTAGTTTTAAAATGTACTAACATATTTACGCTAGGTTCTGGAGTTGCCTACATAATCTGGGTTATTGGCGTTTAAACAAAAACCAAAAACTATCCAAAACCTTTTGCCACTCAATATAATCCTTCAGTGCTCTCTTGCACTTTCCTAAGTATTTTCCCAACTCTTTAACAAATTGTTTATTAAACTATAGAGCACAAGGTTTCATTGCATGTACTCTAAGAAAATCTCCCTCCTTAATTTGTTAACGTTTTAGTTACAAAAATACCGCAATTATCAGCTTTTCCTAGTTAAGCATTCTTAAACAACAATCAAAATACTTCCTGCATAATGACTGTTAGTAAAAAAAGCTTGATAAGCTCGGATTTATGTTCACTGTAAAGTAGGCATATATGTATGCATCTATGCACTAAAAATCTAGAAAATATGCTCTAAAACCTCGTTATATGCATTTAAACTAAAGTATATTATTTCAAATGTATCACATTTCTTAATCTTGAAGTAATCAAATAGCAAATTCATAAACACAAGCACTCAATATCTGTTAGTCTCCCTTTCAGTCTGTTTTAGCACTATTCGTATTTATTGCAATAAATAATTACATCCTTTTCAATGTTTTCTAAAAGAAACGATTTTATTCTGACACTTAAAAATTTTATATGAAGTGAAAGATTTCTCTGCCTCACACAGAGCCACAGGACAGTATCGAAAAGAAGCTTTGTCACTTACAGATAAGCATTAAATTATTTTTCATATTCGCCTTGTAGCATCTTATTCACATCCAGAATAAACTTTAAACCTTAATTCCTTGCTTCAGTTTTCTCAATGTTGTTACAAAGACACTTTTCTGTTTCTCCTGGTATGTTTCCGGCGACAAATATCTTGTGTATCTGTAGGGCAGAAGCTAAAGGCACTCCTTTTTCTTACAAATATAGATTTTAGTAAATTAGCTCTTAATAAACACTAATTTACTCTGGAGACTCTTCTCAGTGCAACCACTTACTGCAGTAGCAATACTTACTGCTTTATTTTTGTCCATCACATCCAGCACCTATTTCATTGTAATACGTCATACAACTGCTTCAATATTTTTTCCCCATCCCGTGAGGATTGGCTCTAGGGATAGACGAGTATTTTCACCATATCAATAAATAATTTCACACTTGATGGTGCCTTAACAAACAATTTTTTCATAAACGCAATAAGGCATTTACTTCGGGAAAATTCGCTAGGATTTTCTCTGAGTACCCGGTGGAGAACATATAAACTGCTTTACAATAAACTGTGTAAAGCGTTAACAGCTTTAAGCATGTATTATGCTGCATCTGTAACATCAGCAAGATTAGCAGGCCAAAAAATAAGGTAATATATCATGAACAACAACACTAGCAATCGCTGAATTGTTTATTTCCAATAAGTACCCTCAAGACAATGAGATGGTGTACTCCTGTTATTTTTTTCACAATGATTTTAGCAATAATTCTCCCACAAGAAATAACCATAAGTTTGAGTCGCTGACACCTTCTCTTACTTCTTGCATTAGTTTAACATACTTATTTTATTGAAAATGAGTTAAGAATGGGTGTGTAATTTGGGGTGTCTTGTTTGATGGGAAACAAGTATAAAAAGAAGTTTGTTGATCATTAGCTAAATAAATCGAACGTGGCACTACAGGCCATACATAATTTTACTTCCATTTGAAAATATTTTTGTATGATACACTTAAAAGTTTTAAATAATTGACAAGTTTTTATAAAGCTCAAAATATTTGGGAGCGGGTTGATAAACTAATTTCATTAAATTACCTCTTCATAAACTTTGACAAGGCAGTTTGTCCTTACTGTTGATTCTTCAATAACTTTTCGCCCGCCTCGGTAGCGTAGATGGTAGCGTGTCTGCCTCACGTTCAAGAGGTCCCGAGTTCGAATCTCGGTTAGGGTGAGTCACCTGGATAAGGTTTCTTCCGGGGGTTTCCCTTATCCTGATAGATGAATGTCGGATAGCTCTAAGCTCATGGACTCTGGAGACATTTGAGCATCATTTCACCTATTCCATTCATCGCCCGATATGAGTTAATGTTGGAGAACGTAAATTACAACAACAAAAACTTTACGTCCGGAATATTTTCCAGGAAATTTCGAAATTCTACATTCTTTAGCTTATTCAAAGGGATTTTGCTGAAACTAATGCTTTTCAGATACACATCTTTCAAAAAATTACAATTGCGATCATTTCCGCTTCTACTTGCATTAAATTGTGTTGGTTAGGTTGTTTGGATCTTGGAGACCAGCATTTTTATGTGCAGCTGTTTGTAGAAGTTGCATAATCGATAACTTTCGTTGCAGGGTACCTATACAGATGGTATAAGAATAATATAGGTTTAGTTAAATAAAACTAACAATCACTAACTTGAAAATCGCATTGATTTTTTTAAATATTCTGAAAATTCAAAAATGGACTTGATGTTTTAACACACTTTAACAGTACTATATGTATTTCTATTCTATTGTTAAGAGTAGGAATTTCATCAATCCACTGTCGGAGCAATTAAGCTTTACTAAAAGGAAGCTTTTGGAAACTGTGGAATAATATGGACCATATGAACCATTTCAGCAATTGGTTTGTTAGGTTTTAGAATAAACAATTCAAATTTTAGGTATAATATATTTAATTATCTAAATAATTATGTTTTTCCCCCTCCGGCATTGTAATATTCCCTTTCCTACTACGCGACTTCAGAAATTCAGCACATTAGTACAAATGTAAAAGTTATGTGAAAATGGCATTTTTTTATTCTTGGAGATATCGTTGCGGCAGACGGCTTTGTTTGTAGCGTTAATACAAACCATATCAAGTTTCTGATGCAACTGCCGCACTGAACTTTAAAGATTTGCCGCATGATTGTTGAACAACATTGAGCGGCACTTTTTGTAAAGGAAGCACTCATTGTTTGTACCTACGTTCTCATTTTTCGGCGATCTTTTATTATTTAGAAACATGACATTTAACAGTCCTGCACAAAGAGAACAACAAAAGAGAAATTTTCAGGTGTTTTTCTCTTCTTAAAGTATCGGGGTGAAACAAATGTAAGAATCATAGCTGAAAACTAAAATATATGCATAAATATGCACAAATTAAACTAGCACTAACCCCTTAAATGGACATTTATATGCACTATAAAATGTTCGATAATAAGCTCCAAAAGAAATTCATGATTTACATGCACACGTTTAACTATCAAATAATAAAACATGCAAATATGAAAAATCTGAGCTCTAATTATAGCATTAACACGACACTCTCGATACATGTTTATTTATAAATAATTGTTTTAACAATTTTCTCGGGAATTTTTGCGCCTTTTCCTTTTTTCGAGAATAATATATTTTTTATCGATACATGAGAAAATTTCTGTTATTTTTATTCTGCATAGAAAAATTTTCATTTATTACAAATTACATAAATATAACTTGAATTTAACATTCATGTCTTCATAGCATGGAGTTTGAAGTCATGAAATTTTTTTTTACAAACTTAACGAAAGCAGGATAAAACTTTAACACTTAACAAAGCCAATATAGTGACATCATCATGCGTACTGAAATAACAGCTAAGCGGGTAAAACAAACTGACACCAGGCTGGCCCCGTAGCTCAGTCGGTAGAGCACCTGCCTACCGTGCTAGGGTTCCGGGTTCGATTCCCGGCGGTGGGGGTGGGGATTTTTCTCCGTCCAACTCCGTCTAAGATAATTCCCCATCTTCCACAGAGTCTGGAAGTGTGAATGTGTGCGTGATGTAATGATTTAAAAAAAAAAAAAAAAAAAAAAAAAAAACTAACACCACAGCATCCGACTGGTCCGTGATACTGAGAAATGTTTGTCGTATGCTAACTAGAAATGTTATTTATTGGATAGTGCACAAAAAAAAACCTATTATGCTGACTAAAGCTACTGAGAAGGTAGTGAACTTCTAGGAAGCTACTCTCAGACATTACATTAACATGAAAATATTGTCCCTCATGGCTTAAGTTAAAAAATGTATGAAATCCACCCAGATTTAGAAGCTAACTGTCCCCATTGCCTGTACTGACACGCTGGTCTAGCGGGCTTAATTCAGTAGTTTACATTGCCAGCTATTTTGATGTAATTGTCGATTTTTTTTTCTAAAAAAGAATAGCTTTCAGTTCCTGCGCAAAATTTTTTAAAATGATCATTTTTGCGATGCCAGGTGCTGCAATATTGTAAAGGTCCAGGCAACATTTGTTTCTGAAAATTGCAGAATAATAACAGATCCAACATTAGAAATTCAGTCTAAACAAAATCCTGTGGCTTATCTTGTTCTTTTTTCCGAATTAACTCACTAAAAGCCAAATGTGAAATATTAGAGAGTGGTCACTTTGGAAACAGAGTAAGTGCACTTGTAGATCATATCATGGAACCCAGTGTTAGAGAAGCAGTAGAAGAGAATCTAAAAGTTTGCTGCCGTATGACTTTGTCTAAATTGACAAACGAAACTGATGATTTAATAACCATAAAAGCTATATAATTTGTTTGAACCTTCTAGGTTAGTTACTAAATCAAGTATAGGTGATTTAAATCATGTAATGGCAGCATTTAAACAACTAAATGCATTTAAAACCAGTGGTATTACTTGTGATTCTGATTTGCTTCTTTGTTACAAAGAGCTTTGTGACATTGTTGAACAGCAAAGCCATCATGGTAACGATAACAGATTAGATGTAGTAACAACATTCCTGGTATTGAAGGTAAAAGCTGATTCTTATCGCAATGTCTGTGAAAAGTCCCTTCAATGTCTTTGGTTGCCGATGTCAAACGTTGACAGTGAGAGATTTTTCTCTACATATAACTTAGTTGTGACAGACAAAAGAACAAGTATGAAAAGCGAATATATCACAACTTGTATGCTGCAGTTTGGCAATGTTTGATGTGTGGTATTTGATCTTGTACATGTTACCTACTGTCTGCAGATTTCAAATAAAATATTTTAATTTGGAAAAAAAAAAAATGGTTTTAACAGTTAAGTTACTCTAGTCATTTCAGCTATGTCATTACTCATTAATTCTCCCCGAAAATTTGCACGAAATTAATGCGAATTTATGGTAAAATATTCACCACAAAACACCACCAATTGAAATTATTAATGCGAATTATATAAATAATTGTCACCACAAAATATTGCCTCACATCATAGGATTCATTTAAAGAATGATTTCTGCTATCCTTCCTAAGCTAATCTCAATAAGGGACTGCCTAAACATGATCTCAAATCAGTTATTACGCGTTTACGTAGCATGCAAGATGTGAAAATAATACTTAGCTCTTTTTATGATTGGTTAACCGGCATAAATTACATATATACTTGAATAAGGCTTTATCCAGTAATCTTTTGTGTCTTAAGGCTTTTCTATTATGCATAGCCTTTATAAAATTAAATAAAAATGACGAGAACCCCATTTGTATTTCTGAAAATTTAACATTATACTTGTCATAGTTAAGAATATAATAAATAAAATCGCTTTCCTATGTAAAGAGATTTATTTTATAGGGGTCGGAGGAATTTTCTGAAAATCACCTATTAGCATTCATGATTCTTGACTTAAACATGAAAGTTGGTATTTTTTAGATAGAAAGATAAAATGTAAACGACGTAATCTCATTATTCCATTTTTTTTAACTTGCTCCATTTATACCCTGTCTTTAACTACAATGGTCATATCGGCGGCCGTTCTCCTTTGGAGCATATCGAAGCTGTTCAACTCGTATTCGTTAGGTTTTTAATCATTACATCACACACACATTCACACTCTCATTCATACTTCCAGACTCTGGGGAAGATGGGGAATTATCCGGGAATCGAACCCGGGACGCCTAGCACGGCAGGCAGGTGCTCTACCGACTGAGCTACGGGGCCAGCCTATTCCATTTTTGGTTCCACTGCTATAGTCTTTTAGCTTTTGTACCTGCGTGTAAGATAAAGTAATATATACCATATAATGATTTTAAAACTGTCATATGGGTCATCTTCACCTAAGATATTTAAAAATAATAATGTTTAAAAGTAAACATAATAAAAAAACACCTGAAAGTTTGCACACACCGTTGAGCGAAATGTGTTTTGTTGACTGATACAGGACCGAGTTCATGATTAAAGTGCATGCACTACAGGAACTCATTACGAAGTTTAAAAGCTTAATATCACTGTCTTTCATTTGTTTGGCGTTAAGTATTTCTTGTAGCATAAATTCAATCGCCTTCTCACAAGTCTCTTGACCAGCTCTTAACAAAACTACATAAAACAAAAATACTCCACTGCTGTTTCTAAATGTACATAAAATTATATAAATCGCCTTCAAGCCATAGTAATTTGAAGAATCATGTAATGGATTGTATCATTTAGCCAGACACTGCCCATGGATACTACCGCATTAACGCGCAGCTCACAAAGACTGACGTGTTCCTGTGTATAATTTTACACTTGAATGATTCATACGAGACGAGAAGTGGGGAGAACATAACGGTTATGCTGGTCCCATTGTTGTGCATCGATATCTGGAATGCTTACTACGACGTCTCCGTCAATGTCTCTTACTAAGGGGAGGAAAAAATTACTCCACATGGGTTTATCTTCATATTAGTATACTTTGCCAATTGGTGTCGAGCAATACGGCACTTGTGCTTGTTTCTTAATATGGATAAAATAAGTAAAGCTCGGATTTCTAAGTGAAATGCTTACAAGTACTTTTTTCCTGAAATACGGGGGTTGCTTACTTATTTTATGTTTTTTAATTAAAATAGCTCATTTTATCCAAATCATGTAAACGTTCACTCCTAGTCATCATTTTCTCATTCAGACGGTTTGCATCGCCTCGCTGAAACGCTTAGAAGCCGATATAAAGATGTGGATCTTATTGTTTAGAGTATTTGTACCTCACTGATTAGAGTTCAAACATTTCACCAAGTCCTTCTTAATGTATCTTTACCTCCTCAACCTTACTCCTAGATAAGTTGCATCACTAAGGAAACAGAGGAATTGCATTGAATTTAATAAAAACGTATTTAAATAATAGAACACAAGTAAAAATAACTCATCTAACAAATCAATGCTTGAAAGACCACTATTCAACAAGTATAGCAGTAAAACAAGGAGTTCCACAGGGTTCTGTTTTAGGACCACTCCTATTCACCATATACATAAATGATATACCCAATCCTCTAAAAAGTAGAATCATAATGTACACAGATGATACAACAATTATAAATACAGGAAACACTATAGAGAACTTGGAAAATGTAACAAAGCAGAACACTAACCAAATTATCCTGCTCCTTAAACAAAACAGCCTTTTTATAAACACAGATAAAACTAACTATATACGTTTCCAAACCATTCAAAATAGAAATTGCGCAAATTCCAAAATTATCATTGAGAATAAAGAAGTTAAAGAAGTAGACTCCACAAAATTTTTAGGGTTAGTGGTAGACAAACATTTGAAATGGGACAAACATATACACAAATTGTGTAATAAAATATGTTTAGGATTATTTATAATGAAAAGAATTTCAAATTTAAAAAATATAGAACTTCAAAGGACAATTTATTACAGTCAAATCTACCCACACATAACTTATGGAATAATAGTATGGGGTCACAGTACAAAGAAAAATATAGAACGAATTATTTAGACTACAAAAACGAGCAATTAGATTAATTTTTTGGTCTAAAATACAAGGAATCGTGCAAAGAAAGTTTTAAAGCATTAAATATACTCACGCTATACTCCCTGTACATATACGAAACAATAATATACCTAAAAAATAAAAATTCCACCATAGAAACAAATCAACAAATTTATGACCATAACACACGAAGAAAAAATAATTACCATATACAGGCACATGCGTTACAACTATACACCGAGCTTTACAATAAATTACCTGAATATATTAAAAATATAAAAGAAATAAACCGATTTAAAAGGGACCTAAAAGAGTTCTGCATAACATCTTCTTTCTATTCGCTTGAGGAATATCTAAATAGATAGTAATAATTGTTGTTGTAGAATGGTGTATAAACTAAAATAGTACTATGTAACTTATCATATGTAAAGTAACTACATAGAAATGTATTTATCATCATCATTATTACTATTACTATTATTATTATTATTATTATTAATGTGAAATATTATATAATTGTGTAATATTGTATGCTTTTTTAATATGTAATATAAATTTAACTGACGTATCCAACAATCATGTATTGTGTTATAAAATGATGAAAATAATACAAATACAAACCAGGTTTAACTCGATGGGGTTCTTGGTTAAAGGCTGTGTCATACTACGCAGAACATTTCAATGAAATAAAAACAGTGTTGTACTCCTTAGACGTAGAAGATACAAGCAGCATTGCCAGTGTACAGGAATGTTTTGCTAATATTGGCATCCAGATAAGTTAGAGTACATCTGTAACCGTTTCTCCAAAGTACCCGCTATTATAACACACTTGGAAGCTCGAAATAATACCTTGGAATATTCACTTTTTTTATAGATGAAATTTCGGTATCGTTGTCTTTAGAGCCTCACAGCATTGCTAAAACTGAGTTTGATAAACTCAGTAAATCTTAACGAAAAGCCGTGGTTACGAAACACTGTGTAAAATTTCTAAAAGGTTTTCTGGTACAGAAACGTATATTGAAAATGAATTCACTGAAGAAGAACTGTGGTACTTTTCACATGTTCCAGTAACGTCAAGCGACGTTGACTGTTCCTTTTCACTGTATAAACAATTCTTCACTGACAAACGCAGGAGGCTCACAGAAGAATATCTCAAGATAAACTCCATCGTGTACTGTAACAAGCTTACGTAAGGTGCATGTTTGTGAGATAAATACTAAACTCCGCAGCTAAGTTCAGAAGGATGTAACACATAGCTTTTAGAGAAAACCTTCCCACAAGAAACTCTCGCCAAGGTGGTCCAGGTTTCATCCCAGGCGACCACATGTGAGATTTGTGGTGGACAACATGGCGCAGGAGCAGGTTTTCTCCGGGATCTCCGGTTTCCCCGCCATCATTCCACCAATTGCCTTTCATTCGTCTCGCTCTCACCCTGTCATCTACTACTGTCACTCTCATACCAGATATCGGGCTGAACACCCATCCTGGGTACTCTATCTGATCCAGAATTTCTGTTTCTCATTCCGACGCTTAAAGGCGTAAGGGATAGAGGAAGAAAAATTCCCTAACACCACGGTAGTGGTAAACTTGGGAAGTTAAAAAACAAAAGTAGGCTCTTAAAAGAAGAACTTGTAGAAGCTACATGACGATAAACGATGGTGGCATGTAAACATAACAGATTTTAAAATTGTATCTCATTGCTCAAATAACTATACGGACAAGGGAAAGCAATGATTTAATTGTGATATCTAATTAGTTATAGAGAAAATGGATCAGTGCATAGGTGTTACGTTGCAAAGCGGTTTACATATTAAAAAGATCAGGATAACGAATGTAAAATTTGCAAAATGGTGTATCGACTGCCTTCCTTTATCGGCTGTTAAAGATTAAGCAAATCATGTCTGAGTGCGGCTAATGTTTCAGTAAATTTACGCTATCCCTGTATGATACACAAGGAAGGGTAAGGCAAACCTTTTGTTCAGATGAATAGAAGTGGGGAAAGGGAAAAATAATAATAATAAAGCAGAAAGGGGACTGGAGTCTCCCCAACAAACACTAGTTGTGTCTTGTCATAGCAGCACCAAGGGGACTGACGCACGCCAATCGATTCCCTCAAGCGCGTCCCGACCCGAAGCCCTGCGGATTAATTCAACTGTTCACTTGGGATGTTTGGCTTCACTGATCTTTAATACACTGGCTTATATTACACTTTGCTGTTCTTATTTAATTACTACCACAGATTACGTTTGCTATGTGCAGTAAAGGAAAGAAACAATATTTGTATGGCCTGTTGCTCATTTGTCGGTGGTCTTCTAGACCCAAACACCAGTCTCTGTTTCTAGTACAGAGTACAAACAATTATATGTAACAACCCCACCATTTTCCCAATTCGATTATACAGTTATTCTAAAAATTGTTCACATAAATGCCTATTTATCATGTGTTCTTAATTATGATGAATATTCGACAGGCAGTTTGGAAATGAAATGTGTAGTGTTTAACGCCCACTTTTACTGCATGACACTGATGATACATGAGATAAAGATGGAGCACCGGTGGAATAAGATGGCGGGGGAAACCAAAGATCCCGAAGAAAACCCGCGCCAGCGCCGTGTTTTCCACCTCAAATCTCACTTTGCGGTCGCCTGGGATCGCACCCAGGCCGCCTTGGTTTGGCGGTTTGGTATAGGTAATCCTAAGCTACGTAATATACATTTTTCTTGTAGGTGTGTAGGAGACTGAGATAATATATTATTCAACTGTTTAAAATCATGATAACGAGAATCATGAAAAAAAAAAAAACCAGTCACTTAAAACACCAAAATAGTTCTTATAAATTTTGGGAAATTTCAAAAGGCAAATATTTCGAAACGATTGTTGCTTTCCTTACACAAATATTTTATAAACATCTGGCTTAAGTTTTTGACTTAAAAATAGATGAATTAAGAGAATATCATTCCAGTTAAAGTCCTCAAAAATGGTTGCACAAAGAAGAAAAATACATGTATTTCCAGTTTTAACCTTTAATAGACAGTGTAAGGGATGGTTGTTATTCAACAGTTAGTAGAAATATGCAGAGAAACAAACACGTTTATTTTTTTGATTGGACTACCTATTGGAGTACCATGCAATAGTTGCATTTTGCAGCACTGTCATCCCACCACTGCCACCAAACTCTAACAGCGGGAATGTGTTGCTCTCTAATTGCGGCCACTCACATTCAAACTATTAAGTGGCCGCACTCACTGATCCCAGCCTGATGAGGTCACATCTAAATCACACTTGCAAAGCCTTATCCCAGCGTCAAATTTGACACTGGTAAGAAGTTCAATGTAAATTGCTACCTATGACGTAAATAAATAAGTATAAACACTATAACACGAATGAAGCCGACAAATTACCAATTACCAAATGGACAGACCACGGATATTTTTTGCTAAACCAAAATATGCGACGTGTTAGAATCTGTTTACATACTCTTGTTAATAAAAGGCTCAGCTCTTATTCTTAAAACAATAATGAATTTTCTCTTCGGTCTCCTTTATTGACATTATAGATCTAAATCCGCGTATAGATACATTCTATCGATACTTAAAATCCTATTTTCAGTACGTGCATTGTACAGTTTATTATGAGATAACTACTTCATGTGAAATTTATTGTGCAAATTTATGATGTTATTATACGTTGTTTCTTGCTTTTTAAACGACAGCAGTGAAATCAACTACTGCCTGTCAGCCCAAGCGCTCACCTAGGGTTCTTGGCTTAACCACATTGCCTGTAATACAAAATGGGTATTGTAAATATGTATGTTATTAGGGTTCATAGTATGAACTTAAGTAGAAGTCATATTGCAGTTATGTTAATGTTACATTACAAAACTTTTCTGTTTATTTGGTTAAAATTTAGATAAATATAAGTTTCAAGTCTTAGAAAAATATTCTTTATCTTTTGTCTGTTTAATAAAGTTTAGGACTTTTAATTTTTTAGTGAATAATCTAAATCAGTGCTTCTCAAACTCTTCTGCCTCAAGGGTCCCCTTATATCTGACAGCTTGCTCGCGGACCGCCATAGTTTGACTACTCAATTTATATGAATGAGTCGACTTTTGGTTGAATTTATAATTGGAATGTAAATAATTACTGTATGTATATTTTAAGATATTTTCTTGTGCATTTAGTTTTAAATTTAATTAATAATAAATTAAAAAATTAAAGTTAAAATAAATAAACTTGTGTATAAAATGTATTTTAAATAAAAAGGATATTTTAAAATTGTATTTATTAAAATTATTTGTTTTTTCGCTTTGAAGTAGATTTTATATCAGTTTGCCTAACTAGGTTTTTATTTAACTTAAGCCTTACATCAGTAAAAATTTGAAATACCACACTCTTTGGATTACCCAAGAATTAATAACACTAGGCAAAACATGTTATAAAAATGAATCTGTTTTCCACGTAAAGAAACCATTTTATACATACAAAAAGTTATTCATAATGTTTTGAATCCACCATTTAACCAGTTTAACAAATTTAGTATTGGGTTACTAAAAAAATCAGTTTATGTGGGAAAAGCTTGAAACTTTTTCATTGGAATGTATTAATGTGAACAATGCAACTGTTTTTTTATTTTATTGTTATTTAATTTGCTCAGTTAAGCTGGGCTTAATGTTGGTGATCTTTACTCTTAAGTCAGTTTCCACATTGGCAATCTATTTTTCTTGAATGGCTTGATGTTGCACAACACTGTAAATGATTTTAATGATGGCGATCACAGGTTACCACTGCTCTTCGTTGTGCACCAGTTTAAAGCAAATATTATAGTGAGCAATGAGGTTTCTCTCAGGGTATGCGTGGATGTGTGTGAGAAGGAAATTTTACAACACTGGAATGCCCGTTTCCAAATTATTTATTCACGGCTTCTTATTTCAAACCTCGAAATGGAAGCTGCCGACCGAGGGTTACCAATCACGGTTTATAGTGACTGAATGCTAACTATATTTCTCGATAAATTTTGATGACCCGACAAATATTCAAGACCGAATAAGTTGACCGCTCTAATCGGCTTGACGTCTCAGAATCCTCTCTCATATCGGCTACACGCCGATAAATGTTCGTAATGGCTTCCTAGCCTCGATATAGCCATATCGGCCATACACCTACGACTGCCTTCACTACAGCTGCGCGTGTGTCTTTATATAACTTTCACTCTCCAAATTCCTTTTCCAAACCAAACGAAGTCCTTTTGCGGCTGTTTTGGTCGCTATTGTAAACGATCCGAAGAATACCCTATTCATGTACGTCAAGTGACAATTCCTTTAGAAACCTTCTAAGGACACTGTTCCTTTCATTCATGGCATTGTTATAAACAGTTTCCCCAACTAAACTGGCCTTGGCCTGGGTCGTCACAAAGAACCCACATTCCTTCGACGTCTATCATTATTCTTTGCTCCTGGCAACCAATAATTTCGGTATCAACACTGAAAATGTTTGCTCGCACAGATAGGTGGTTGCGAAAGACACAATATACTTCAGTGTTTTGGTAGTAAATTCACTCTGCGCCAGAAAACAAAATTTTGCAAGTTCCTTTTACTGGTGTACAATCTTCCATCCTTTGCTGTTAAATAACTATTAGTTGGTCCTGTTCTTTTTCCGAAAGGTCATCAATGCTGCTACCTGTGCTTTTTTCTGGAAAGGATACTTTATCCACTCATTCTGATCATCTGTTGGTGCTGGAAAGTACTTCCTCAAAGGTTTTGATAGGCCATTCAGGTGTTCTACTTTGTCCTCTTCAATATTTTTAGGCAAAAATTTCTTCTGATGAAGTCAGAAATTGTTTCAAAATAGGAAAGGAGCCTAAGGATTTCTTTTCTACACAATCTTTCCACACTTGGAGTTTATCTATCATTGCTTCAATTTTCTCATGAACTGTGAAAATATCTGGTTTTGGTCCTTGAAATTTTCGGTTTAGTTTGGTTAAATGTGAAAAGATGCTAGCTAGATATACCACTTTGCACAACCATTCAAAGTCACAGTCATTTGCTGAGAGGAAACTTTTCCTGTTTGCTGTCGCGAATAAAATCTCACGATTCACAATTTGATTACAAGCTATCAGGACGATCAAACAGTATCATCACTGGCTTCAACGCAGCGAGAACAACTGGTTTGTTGTGCATGCGTACGCGCAGCCGGTGCCAGTGACAGCACTCACTCAGATCTCCGCGCGCAGGCTAGGCTGACTTCACCCGCAACGCAGTTAACCGCTCACGTTCAGTACAGTTGCGTCTCTGCTATTATAACGCTACACTATACACTCCCAACTGTTTCTTTGATTGCAATTCTCATCTGCGTTACAGCGATACGACATAGCTGCATAAAAATGTTAAGTAAAACGTATGTAGTTCGGCACCGAGCAAATAAATACAATTTTACGTTTTGTACAGTTTTAATTCAACATTATAACTTGACTTACGGGACCCCCTCGCGGACCCCCGGGGGTTCGCGGACTACACTTTGAGAAACATTGATCTAAATCACACTGAAAATTTATTGTCACTTTGTAAATATATACAAGAAAAACAAACAAGGAAAAAAAAACACAATAATACGAAGAATTCATACCATATTACCTTCGAAATTTCTTTTTCAATATGTCTTCACGCTCAACAATTATATCTTGTGTTTCTGTCCACAAATTCGAAACCTATGTCGTGAAGAATGGTGTGGAAGCTCGTTTTATTAAAGCTCCGCAAATCGGGATCATTGTTTACTGCTTGAAGCACTTTTGTAATTTATTGGTGGCTCGTTTCTTTCAAAGAAGCAATGCATCTTGCACGAACAGTACTTTTAACAAATTCGTCACATTCACCTTCCACTACTGGCTTATTTTTCGATGTTTTCCTGGAGTGGAAAGCCGGCCCGTTTTCACCTTCATTTCCAGCGGCATTGATATTTGATGCTGAAACACCAGTATATTCTGCTGACTAATGTCCTCCATTGCTAAAGTCGGTTATTTTTCACACAACGTGCAAAACACATTCAATATAATTTGTTTTTCACCGCTTTTTAACGGCTTCCTTTCGTGATGTTTACATACTGCACGGAAGCAGCCATGTTGTACAACCGATTCTGCCCCTTCCTTCTGCTTTTAAACTCCGCAAGCGCAGCGTGCACTCTAATTAATACATACAAATTACGTTTACTTATATAAAATACGAATTAATACCTGTTTGCTGTTGCATTTGTAATAATGTGAAGCTTTTTAAATATTTTGAACTAGATGTAAAGTATTTAACAATGATATGCCAACTATATTTTTCATCCTCAGAGAGTACAAAGGCTGAACAGCCAACTATGTCGCACACGTATTACTCGACAGAGCAGTGAAGCATATTGACCTTCAGGTGACCAGCGCTTCGATCGTTCCTTATCGGGTCTTATCTGGTCGATTAGAAGAGTGAAATATTAGTAAGTTGATGTACAGTAAGTTACGAAACACAAATAGAGCGATTGGAAGCTGCGTGTGTCTATATTATATGTTTTCTCGTGACTGCCGGTATGACACATCGCTGTCCAGAAGACATAATTATATCTAAACATAGTATACATACACTGAACTCGCCGTGTATGTGCGATAAGCTCAGGTAAACATCTCTGTGTTGCGAATTTTTTTCCGATACGCTTTCTCGCTTTGCCATGTAGTACACGTGCTTTTGTTTACATCGCCACATAAATTAAGGACGGCCGGTATAGAAAAGCTAGTTCGTTCATTCTAGCTGCCTCCACGTCTAAGTTTTTATACATTAAAATCATTTCAAAGTAGAGCATATTTTATGAAAAGTTTCACAGTAGACAACTATTTGCTCTCTTACACATTTTACCTGATTTACTGTGGTGAAAAGTGCAAATACTGTAATTGTTTTTAATTCTAATGCCCTGCATTACTTAGCAATGTAAATTGCATCATGCTAAATTACGTGAATGGTAAATACGGCACTTTAGCTCTACCGAATATAGAAACCACCGGAATTGCGGTCCTGTGAATACCTCAATATCGAACTGTGTGTTGTGTTCATATAAAAAAAGACGTGGAGGGAAAATCGATTGAACACCTTTCTCAAACATTGTTGTTGGCTATAAGCCCACTACATCGTACCACAGCATAATAGCACAATAAACGTCCTACATAAGCCAACGTTTTACCAGAATCTACCATGAGATTTCGTGTATATTGTAATATCACAAAATTATTTAAGCCATCAACATCTGTACCACGCCCATTCTTTTTCCCTCAATACACTGCTACGGCGAAGCCTTATTTGCTTCCTTCATCGTAACACTTATTGCTGACCGAGCGGGATGGCGGTTTCGTCTGGCCCGCATGCGGCAGGTCTGGGTTCGATTTCTAGCCGAACTACCTGACCCTTGGTTTCTTCCGGGGGTTTTCCTGGGTCGCCAGACGAAGCTGGGTAGGTTAATTACATCCCCCTAATTTCCTGCCCCTCCATTTCATCTCCATTAATATTTCACATCATCTCTCATCTGGTGGTCTCTGTCAGGGTACAAGTGTCGGTGGGTGTCTTGCCGTTGCATGGCAGGATGATATGCGCTTGGTAAAACTTTCTTCTCCGATAGTACTGTCTCCGGTCTCCGAACCCAGTCTTGTGGGGCCGTTTCCGGACTATAGGAGGGTGGGATGCTAGTAGTATTGGCTTGTCAGGGAGTTCCCAAATGGTAAAGTCCCCGCCCTATGCACTGTCGTGGGACGGCCGCCCTATATCTCCTCTCACCTCATCTTTCCTCCCGGAGTGCGCCACTTGGGGCATAGGTACAGTAAACTAAGTTTGGACGTCCGTGCCGAATCCCCTCCGTAGTATAGTCCAATGCACTTATGGCTACATCTATCATAACTGACCAATATATTCATTTGACCTTTTTTTTTTGTCTACTTTTCTTAATATTTCGTAGCAATGCATGTGTGAAAGTAGTTGAAACATAGATCTCTTTCTCCACACGACAAAATGCCTCAGGCTGTCTGCTACCCTCCTTTCGATTATTTAAACTAACCTGATAGAACACACACGTACAGCTCTTTTAGCTAATCTAATGTGTAGTGTTTAACGCCCGCTTTTACTACATATGGCACCGCAGGCGATGACACTGATGATACATGAAATGAAGATGGAGCACCGGTGGAATGAGATGGCGGGGGAAACCGGAGATCCCGGAGAAAACCCGCCCCACATATCTCACTTTGCGGTCACCTGGGATCCAACCCGGGCCGCCTTGGTGAGAGCCAAGCAGTCTAACCACTGTGCCACGACGCGGCCTTTTAGCTAATCTGCTCATGTATTTAGTCATAAAACTTAAAAAAAAAAAAAAATACATTCAAAACCTTAAATGTGATGCTGTTTTGAGCCAATTTTATGCAATTTAAAAGGCATTTATTTCTGCGTAGCACGAACCGCCTCTACAAACACCCATGAATTTTTCTCCACAAATCAACAGCCTAATAGCGCTCTCATAAGGTATCTCTGTCTCTCTTTTCCTCACCTTTCATGTGTTTACAACAGGATCGTTCTAGTTTGAGACATTATAATTCGAGCGAAGGATTTGAAACAAATGCACAACTTCAGATACTGGGAACCTATCATAAGTAACATAAATTACTTTTAACGAATTAGCAGATGTAAAGAAAGTTTATAATAGAATATATAGCAATTACTATACACTTTGAAGAGAAAACTAAGGAGTGGGTGAGTGAAGAGTGAGAATGTCGTGGTGACGAGATTGTATAGTGTGTAAATATAGAGAGTATATTTGAATGAGTAGAAAGAACAGGGGTGATGAGGTAGAGGAAAATGATTTGGATCAGCAGAAATTGTTTGCTAAAAGATGCACTGGAGAAAATGTTGAACAACAAAAATGCTGGGCAGAAACGTTATCAGATAAACTGTTGATAGAAGAAAGTGGAAAAAAGGTAAGAATGGAGAAGGATATTTTTGTAATAAAGGAACTGCCCTTGGACAGAAAACCATGATTCACATATTGGTGAAACTGGAAAAACTAGACAAATCTAATGTAAACTTTAAATGTTACAGTTTTCAAAGATGTATTTGTTTCTCTCGCTCTCTCACTCTCACTCTCTCTTTCGGCTTAATGGTTCTTGTATACGTCCATGGCTATAGACAACGGAGAGGCCAAAGGAAGGATTGAATCGATAAATTGAAAGTCTAATGCAATAGCGAGATACAATTGGTTGGTAACCCAGAGGTCGCGGGCGGTTGAAGGCAATTTCTGGACCGTGTGAGAACCACCATTCAGTGGGACAGTATGAAAAGAGTTGCGGTACCAAATCCGGTTTCACTGAATGGTCAGCATCTCCCGATAAATCCTTGCTCATCCTGGGTTCCCAGGCTCTGATGATTCTGTCGTTATTTCCTAACCGTCGTTCAAAAATGACGTAACATCTTCCGCATGTTGATCTGCTTTCAAATGAGCTGTTAAATACATATTTGTTATACAGTAAAACCTCTCTAAAACGGAATGCGGGCGAACGCATTTATTTTCCTTTTACACAGGTTTCCGACTTGTAGAGGGTTTTGTTTGAATACAAAGACATTACGAAATAGTATCACAGGTTTACAGTGAAGGACCAATATAGAATGAAGTAATAATAATAATAATAATAATAATAATAATAATAATAATAATAATAATAATAATAATAATAATAATAATAATAATAATAATAATAATAATAATAATAATAATAATAATAATAATAATAATAATAATAATAATAATAATAATAATAATAATAATAATAATAATAATAATAATAATAATAATAATAATAATAATAATAATAATAATAATAATAATAATAATAATAATAATAATAATAATAATAATAATAATAATAATAATAATAATAATAATAATAATAATAATAATAATAATAATAATAATAATACTAATAATAATAATAATACTAATACTAATAATAATACTAATACTAATAATAATAATAATACTAATACTAATAATAATACTAATACTAATAATAATACTAATAATAATAATAATAATAATAATAATAATAATAATAATAATAATAATAATAATAATAATAATAATAATAATAATAATAATAATAATAATAATAATAATAATAATAATAATAATAATAATAATAATAATAATAATAATAATAATAATAATAATAATAATAATAATAATAATAATAATAATAATAATAATAATAATAATAATAATAATAATAATAATAATAATAATAATAATAATAATAATAATAATAATAATAATAATAATAATAATAATAATAATAATAATAATAATAATAATAATAATAATAATAATAATAATAATAATAATAATAATAATAATAATAATAATAATAATAATAATAATAATAATAATAATAATAATATAATAATAATAATAATAATAATAATAATAATAATAATAATAATAATAATAATAATAATAATAATAATAATAATAATAATAATAATAATAATAATAATAATAAATAATAATAATAATAATAATAATAATAATAATAATAATAATAATAATAATAATAATAATAATAATAATAATAATAATAATAATAATAATAATAATAATAATAATAATAATAATAATAATAATAATAATAATAATAATAATAATAATAATAATAATAATAATAATAATAATAATAATAATAATAATAATAATAATAATAATAATAATAATAATAATAATAATAATAATAATAATAATAATAATAATAATAATAATAATAATAATAATAATAATAATAATAATAATAATAATAATAATAATAATAATAATAATAATAATAATAATAATAATAATAATAATAATAATAATAATAATAATAATAATAATAATAATAATAATAATAATAATAATAATAATAATAATAATAATAATAATAATAATAATAATAATAATAATAATAATAATAATAATAATAATAATAATAATAATAATAATAATAATAATAATAATAATAATAATAATAATAATAATAATAATAATAATAATAATAATAATAATAATAATAATAATAATAATAATAATAATAATAATAATAATAATAATAATAATAATAATAATAATAATAATAATAATAATAATAATAATAATAATAATAATAATAATAATAATAATAATAATAATAATAATAATAATAATAATAATAATAATAATAATAATAATAATAATAATAATAATAATAATAATAATAATAATAATAATAATAATAATAATAATAATAATAATAATAATAATAATAATAATAATAATAATAATAATAATAATAATAATAATAATAATAATAATAATAATAATAATAATAATAATAATAATAATAATAATAATAATAATAATAATAATAATAATAATAATAATAATAATAATAATAATAATAATAGGCTGATATGTATTATGTACTATATATTCAACTTTCAACTTACAATAATTGTAGTTTATCGCCTACTTTCTCTGTCTGTTTTAAATTTTCCCTTTCATATCTGCAACTGTCTGCTGCCATCCATTGGAAGCTCTGAAATGGTCTTTGCTTAATTTTCTTGCTGTCTCTAAAGATTGAGTCTGAAGCAATGGTCCAGAAATGGGAATCTTTTAGCGCGTACTAACAAACCACTCGAACACACGCGATTTAGCTCATGCTCTGTAGATTTTGTGATGCGTTTCACATGCCCTGCTGTTCCCTCTAGCCACTCGTCTTTAATTTTTATTTTTTCAAAATCTCATAAATCTGAGTTTTGTCTACTTTAAACAACCTAGGTACGTAGTTAATACTTTAGCTGGACATTTGTTCTTTTCGTGTTCTTCAATAGCCTTCTTTTTTATCCTGTGATAATGTCTTCTGTTTAGAACCCATTTTATAGAATTTTTGTACATAAAATGTTTTAAAAAACACAAAAGTTCACAGCTTTCTTCCACTCGTACTTGATCATTTGTAAGAACGAAACTGAGAATGAAGACATTGCAAAACAGTTTTACCGTTACTATGAGGTTGGAAGAGTATTGAGAGAACTGATGGTTTGTTTTCTCTTTCCCTCGAAGAATTACAGTTTATGATTTTAATAGAACTTCGATGCAAGTATATTCGCCCTCAAAATTACACATAAGGTAATCCGTTTTAATCCGGTTAGTTACGAAAAAGGTTCCAGAAAAATATTTCCGTTTCCGCGTTAGGCGGTTTTGCGGCTTAGACTATAATTTTACATGGGAAACAGCTCCGTTTCGAAATTTATTTTCCGGTTTTCCATGTTTCCGACATATAAGAGGTCCATTTTAGGCATAATTTAATGCACCATTCATTAATGGTCGCAGTGTCCCGCCAACTGTAGAGGTTCTATCTTCTCTTGAATTGATACTAAACTCAAATATACTTTCTTTACCACATACGTTTAGTAAATATACAATATCCAGAAGCACATGTGTTGAACTCCGCTGAAGAAAATAAAAATCATTTTACGAGGGGTGTTTTTTTTTTTTTTTAATTTACGTCCGCCCCAACGTTAAGTTATATCGGACGGTGAATGAATTAGGCGAAATGATGCTCAAGTGAGTCCAGGGTCCATGGAGCTTAGAGTTACCCGACATTCGTCTTGAAGGATAAGGGAAAAACCCCGGAAAAACCTTATCTAGGTAACTCACCCTGACCGAGATTCGAACTCGGGACCTCTTGAACGTGAGGCAGACATGCCACCATCTACGCTACCGAGGTGGGCACGAGGGGTGTGTATGACAAAGTGAGAGAGAACACCAAAAATCAAATTTGTACTCACGTTCAGCATCTTCCAAGGATGCGACGCAAACTTTGTCAAGAAAATCTTTCACCCCAACCAGCTTTTATATGAATCAGTTCTCGTTATTTTTCGTATTCTCAAAATGGCTCTGATATTTTATTCACGATTTTCATTATAATGCCTTAGGTATTATCTATAGAATTACCAAACTCCTTATCTTGAATTTTCTGCAAATAGTCTTGTCATTTGGAATTAATGTTGTGTAACTAATAAACAGGAGATAGACAAAACTTTACTAAGAATGTTCATAAATCACACAACTTATTTAAAATATTTTTAGGGCATCAGCCATTTCCAGATATTTGTTGTTATTAGTTTGAAGCTTAAAATTTTAAAATCTGTCATCGTTCGGCGGTGTCATCATCATCATCATCATCATCATCATCATCATCATCATCATCATCATCATCATCATCATCATCATCATCATCATGATCATCATCATCATCATCATCTACAGAGTTTAAGCCTATTTAAGGCTTGTCCCTGTCAAATATTCAAATATTGTTGTTGCCATCTCTTCCTTGGTCTTTCAATGTTTTTTTTTTTTCCTTTGGGTTTATAATTTAACAGCAATTTTGGTATGCCATGATTGTCCATTCTTTCCACGTGCTCTTTCCAGTTGGTTCCATATTCATTTATCTTCTCTATTAAATTGAATATACCATGCTCTGTTCTTATGCCAGCACGTCTCTTTCTATCCATAGTGTGTAACCTGCAACACTCCTTAGGAATCTCATTTCCGCAACTTCTATTTATCTATCTTCGCTTTTATGAAGTGTCCAACATAATGAACCATATAAGAGCAGGGGCACTGTCATTACTTTGTACACTTTTAGTTTTGTTTATTTTCTTTATTTTCTAGTGGTTTTGAGAATTTTTTATGGTACCACAAATGTTAAATATATTAGTTTTATTATTTATATCTCAATTGTTGACCTGTTCTACGTTTTATCTTCCAATATTATTTTTGCTCTAATTGTTTACATTCCACGAAAAGCTAAAATGTTTGTTTTTGTTATATAGATATTTGTTGCATACTCTTCGCATAAACCATTTAATAGATATATGCTCTTTTGTAGATTGTTTACCGAGATACACATTAGAACTTAGTCATCTGCATATAAAATAGCATCTAACATCGTATTCTTTATTTTAAAATGCTTTTCTAAACTTGTCTGCCATTTTGAGATGACATCGTCCATATGTATACGAATATTGAAAAGCACTGAAGAAAGGGAGCAACTATGTCTAACTCATTTGTTAATTGTTGCTGTTAATTTGTTATTGTTCTTTCCTGTTTCTATCATAATTCTATGTTCTATATACAAACTTATCATTGCTATTAAATGTTGAGGTATACGTTTTTCTTTCATAATATGTCATAGCAAACTCTTATAAAGATTAAAATGAAGTCGGTACGGGAATACGATTTTATAAAAGAAGGAAATACAGATTTTCTGTTTGACTTCATGACAACAGTTCATGATGCATCTTGCTCCCCTATCTCATCTACAATTGTTGGCGTGCATAACATTTTTACTTTTCTTCCGGTGGCCATAGTCTTTATTTTGTTTGCAATGATGTTCATCTGTTTCTCCTGCGATTGTCATATTTCCCGTCCTGCTTAGCGACTCTTATGCGTTTCGCAGCTGTTCCAAATTGTTATCTTATTATTTTCATACAAGTATACATGTTGAACTTCTCGGAAATATATTCTCGGTTACGTAATATGCAAAACATGCTTGGAGTTTTCAGACAAAGAGGTATTTTGAGATTTAAAATGTAAGTACCATAACCCCTAAGGAGAAGTGGATTCTTTGTAATGTGCATAAAGGAAAGGTATCATTTGTGATTTGTTTGCACGCTGCGGGTCAACTAATGTCTCACGCGATATGTACCCGCGACAACCTTGAACGATAGTCTGGAGGACAACCACAGTTTGTCCGATTTCATTTTAAAATCAAACGGATTTCTCCAACCACTGCAGCAGTTTAGTGCTTAGGAAACTGTATATACAACCTCTGACGCAACATGTAATTATATATTTTCTCCTTTCTTATCCTTCATAACTTTTGAATTAGACACAATATCTTTATGCAAGCTATGTATACATGGAGTGAACAAAAATCATATATCAAGCGAGATAGCTTAGGCAGTAACGCGTGTCCCTCGTAATCGGGAGATCAGAGTCTCAAGTCTATGTATCGGTCAATCTAATTTCTTTTTTTCACTTTTGATTTCCCGTAGTTTTAATTTAAATGCCGGACTGGATATTCAGTACCATGACCCAAACCTGCACCTACAGAACAAAATAAAACGATATGATACAAAACGGTGATTATTACCTTAAACCGATGGTACAGGAAGGTGACTACGAAACTGAGGCCACATACACAGCACGCAGTTACTGTGTGTACACTCCAAGAACATCCAACAGTTCTACGAATACAACGTTTACATTCCGCAAAAGCCCAATAGCCACAAAATAGGTCATTCAGAAAAGTACCCATTGAGTTAAGGCTATCTATCAGGACGTTCAAGTATATGGTACAGGAGAATGAGTACTCAACTAAGACCATCTGTCTAGAATACATTAACTCAGGTGAATTGACGGTTTTTTTAATCTTAGATGATAATTTTAGGTCAAATCACTTAACTTTTATGCACAGTTCACTAAATTTGTATAACTTGAATTAGATGCAACAAAAATATACTTGTGAAGATTACCTTTTTTGAATAGAAATAGAAAAAGAAATTTGAACAAGTTACACTGTTCTTACTGGTCTCATTTTTATAACAAATCTTGGCAGTAATATCCAACAGTATTCAAGCTTGTCACAAAAACTGTTTACCGTCTTTTGTATAGCAATTTCTTTACGAATAACTCAGTCCTTTTTCTTGACACTCTGTTTCAAAGAATTTACCTTCTCGTAATATTACAATAAAATAATATTTGGCACGACAGGCTGAGAAGTCGGTCTCATGCTCAAGACAGCGCTGAACGATCATCCAATCGATATGAAAGCTGCTGTGGTCAACATCATGCTTCTCCATTTGTAATATTGTACCTCTTCATATTCCTCCCATTACTGAATGAATCGGCCCTATGTGAAATGAAATGTGTAGTGTTTAATGCCCGCTTTTACTACATGTGGCACCGCAGGCGGTGCCACTGATGATACAAGAGATGAACATGGAGCACCGGTGGAATGAGATGGCGGGAGGAACCGGAGATCCTGGAGAAAACCCGCCCCAGCGTCGCGTTGTCCAACACAAATCTCACTTTGCAGTCGCCTGGGATCGAACCCGAGCCGCGATGGTGAGAGACGAGCGGTCTAACCACTCAGCCACGGCGCGGCCAACCGGCCCTATGCATGACCCCCAAAACTGCATTCCTATGAGTGAGCTTCCGCATTCTATGGAATGCAATCGGAAACCCACAATCCAATCCACTATTTC
This sequence comes from Mantis religiosa, assembly GCA_030765055.1. Classification (NCBI taxonomy): domain Eukaryota; kingdom Metazoa; phylum Arthropoda; class Insecta; order Mantodea; family Mantidae; genus Mantis; species Mantis religiosa. The sequence continues at coordinate 351,475,830 of CM060950.1, forward strand.
ACGTAACGCAGGACTTTCTATTAAAAAAGGGATAAGTGTAGTTATAAATTAAAGTGCAAATAAACTAATAATGAATAAGTTAATCTGGTCTTGTAAGAGCAGTTCAGGGATGCAAACATATGAGTCGACATTTGGTAAAGGCGTGTTATTCTACACGTACCTTGTACCTAAGGATACAGATCTTTCTATATATCTGTAGAATAATGTATTTAATTCGAGAATGCAACATATCTTAATTATTAACAAGCTATCAAATGATAAAATTTAAGCAATATTGCTCAGGGAAGTTTATATAATATGCGATTTGGAGTAAAGATATACCATTATGCTGAAGAAGTCAATAAATGTAACATATAGAGGTTACTAATATGTTTAATGAATGAATCACTTCTTAAACTTCCTATACGTGTGCCTGTCGTAAGTACGATAACATATTTACCCAGAGACCGCGCCGTGGCTGAGTGGTTGACCGCTCGACTCTCACCAAGACAGTTCGGGTTAGATCCCAGACGACTGCAATGTGAGATATGTCGTGGACAACACGGCGCTGGGGCGGGTTTTCTCCTGGATCTCTGGTTTCTCCCGCCATCTCATTCCACCGGTGCTCCATCTTCATCTCATGTATCATCAGTGTCACCGCCTGTGGTGCCATATGTAGTAAAAGTGGGCAGTAAACAGTACACACACAATCTTAATCCAGCAGTGTTGTCTTCCGTGGCCTGGGGGTAACATACTAGCCTCTGGTTCCCGAGGCCGAGGGTTCAAAGACGGTGTAGGGCGATCGATTTTTTCGGGGTAAAAATCCTTTACATGGTGGACGTAAAGCCCATGGTCTCATGTTGTAAATTAACGGTACGTAAGAGAACTTCAAGCCAGTTAAAGAGGCCTCTGAGCAACATCAAGCGTACCTTAACACCCAATATGAAATAGGACCTTTAAACCACAGCAGCTAAACTGCATTCATAAATAAACACTCAATTTAAAGGGCGCCGGGGTAGCGCGGTGGTTTCGTTCGCGGCTCCCGTTCTAAGGGTCCCGAGTTCGATTCCCGGCTCTGGGGTTGGCGATTTTAAGTCGGCCCTATCCACGCCTTCACCTCTGTCTAGCACACGTGAAGTATCCCCTATGCCCAACGTGGTTCGGAGTCCACGGTAAAAACTGTAGGTCCTCTCACCTCACCGCCATCTTCACTATCACCCTATCATCGGAGGTAATGGACACCGCCCTCTGGGTGCCTCCACCTGAGAAATGGGTCCGGTCATCACTTGGTGGGGTGAGGTTACCCCGAAGGCCAAGGTTGCCATGTGGGGAGTGTTAGTAACTAACTAACACTCAATTTAATTTAGCTTTCCACAGCAGATATAATAATAACGCAGTCCTTGCGTATTTTGGGTTTTGTCTTATTTGTTAATCCTGCTTAATCCAAGGCCATCACAAAAATAAAGTCGCGATGCATGTTATTTATAAACACCTTTAATTTTCAATGGAAATAATTGTCATGTTTGATTAAGTGAAAGATAGAGTAAGAAGTTTTGTTTGAAGATAAATACATTTTAGCGTACTAATGGGGAAATAAACATAATTATTAATAAGTATTAATATTTTTTCTATATTGTGTTATATCGCTTTAAATATATGGGCATATCGTGGTGGATCTGTTGTAATTCATGGGTCGGTGAGTGGCGAGCAATTAGCCTTCCCATCCCTGAACCATACTATCGTGATACAGCACGTGTGCAAGAGACCTTAGTGCTAGACAACTGTATTTTTGTTTCTGCATGTGCCGGGCAGATGGTATTAAGGCTCTGTCCAGTCTGTCGCTTTCATTATCTATGGATAGAGTCCCAAATGACCTCGTTGTCGACGGGCCCTAAAACACCACACACACACACACACACACACACACACACACACACACACACACACACACACACACACACACACACACACACACACACACACACACACACACACACACACACACACACACACACACACTCACACTCGCACACACTCACACTCTATGGATATACGATAGCACATTCTCTATTACCATTCATTTTCATTTTTATTGTTTTTTAGAATTAAAGTGGGACTTTGGATCGTGGCATTCAATTATTATTCAATATTCATTGACGATTTAGGGGAGCCAGGAAAATAAACTCAGGCATATTGGTGGACCCACGGGATTTGAACCCCTGTTTATGAGGGATATCATACTTTTGGAAGAACCTCTATACATTTTATCAATATATATTTTAATTACGCTGTTTGAGATGGTCAAGGCTTCAGCTCGAAGAATGCACTGCGCCTACAAAAGATAACGTGCCAAAGTCCAAATTTTATCATGTCTGCTTTCGTTATCTTGGGAAAGAACGGTGAAATGCTCACGTTTGCCCCAGAGCTTACGCAACTTGTACAGATTAACCTCCTGTCCTTCACATGTTCACCCACCATTCCACTTTTTCTGAGAAATTCGTCTTTAAGCAGTGTTGTGGAAGAATCTGATCAACATCTGTGACATTTCTATTACGTTAGGTAATAAGGATTGTAGAAATGTTATATAAATCTGTCATTCCACAGACATTACAGATATATAAGATATATACACCAAATTATGAAACTAATCCTATTTCATGCCCATTGAATTTTGTATCACATTTTTACGTCATCCTATCTGTTATGTATTCCCAAGCTTGTCACTGACAGCTACCTTCACAGCATCTATATAACATGAGTGAACTCTGAAAGCTCTGTTTTCTTAAACCCCATCCAACAGTTCTGAAAATATTGCCACACGCCCCAAACTGTACAATAATTATTTACCCTACCGTTTACAATTAAAAAGCTAGAACGTGTTAACTTTACCAAAAAGACCCTAGAGGTTGTAATTGGGAAGATATGCAAGAATGTAGTTTTCAGCTTATTTGTAATATGTTTTCTTCTTTGCATTCCTTAAAGGTTATTTTGTTTTTCTCTTTTGTTGATTTCATTGATAGTCTAAAATGATTTTGATATCTTTCTTCAATAGAATGGAATCATTCATTCATTCGTTCGTTCATTCATTCGTTCGTTCATTCATTCATTTATTTTCTTTTATTTATTTATTCTTATGAACAGAACAGGCATAAGCCCAATTACAATGTTCATTACAGTATTACATACAGTAATATTTATGCACATAAGTAAATAAAATGATAATAATAAAACTGAGGGTAGTATAGTAAGTGTACTATTATTTCTACTTACAGTAATTTTACTAGTATTACTAATTTCAGTAATTAAACTGATCTACCTAAAGGGTAGTGAATGATTATGGCCTTTCTGAATAGTATCAGACATGTTGAAAATTTTACATCTAAATAATGTAGTTCGTTATATAAATACATAATCCTGTTTAACAGATAATTTTTATGGATTTCTGTATTTGTTCTGGAAGTGAAAAAAAAATTCTTAAATCTGCTTATTTTATTAGGTACACAGAACTATATATTTGCTGTAATGTTTATATCATCAATAATCGAATGCAATACTTTGCCCGCCTCGGTAGCGTAGATGGTAACATGTCTGCCGTACGTTCCAGAGGTCCCGAGTTCAAATCTCGGTCAGGGTGAGTTACCTGGATAGGGGTTTTCCGGGGTTTTCCCTTATCCTAAAAGAGGAATGTCGGGTAACTCTAAGCTCCATGGACCCTGGGGCCATTTGAGCATCATTTTACCCATTCCATTCATCGTCCGATATGGCTTAAAAAGTTTAAGGAGCAAATTACCAATATATATATATATATATATATATATATATATATATATATATATATATACTGGAATATTAATCCCGCAATGCCTCTACTGAAATTCAGAGCTTTAAATTTAAATATTTCTAAAAGGGTTTCATAATTAGTGTATCTCGGATAATATCCAATTCTTTTAAATAATATGTTTTAGGATTCCAAATAATAGATACATATACGAAATATTGTCTAACAGATGAGCTGTAAAGTCGAATTATAGTTTTTTCTTTAAATGAATAAAAGTTTTGAACAATGAATTCTAGACATTTTAGCGGTTTTGCTGCAATTAATTCAATATGTCTGTTGAACTTGAGATTTGTTGGAAAATTTACACCTAAATCTTTATTTTCAGCCACTTCAATGACAGGGTAGCTCAGAAGGTAGCATCTGTGGCCCGAATTCTGGAGGTCGTGAGTTTGATGTCTTTCCATCCTATTACCCTAAGTTTCCTTTCACCTCACTCCTCGGTCCCGAGGACCACCCGTCATGGGCATAGAGCAATAGAAGGTGCTAAGTCTCCTCTCGGAAGCTTACCATAAATCATTATCACACATTCTTCCACCAAAGGATATAACTAATTATAAAACCAGCCTGTACTATGACATAAGACATGAGAATTGTTTTTCTCTCAACAGCACCACACTCCCTTATCTGTCTGCCGACCACAAAATAGTAAGCGAGGCGTGAAGGGTAGTACATCTTTTACTACGAAATAAGTGTATGAGAGTGCATATGGGTGATCCATGCTGCCAGATCTAATGCTTGTTTCACTAACCGTAGTGATAGGTATTATGCATGGGTGAGTTATGTGACAACACTGAACCTAGCATTTGTATCATATCCGGAGGCGAGCATAAACACAGCAAAAGTGATTACGTTACACATTCCTCTGCCTTGCCTGCCTCAGTAGCGTAGATGGTAGCGTGTCTGCCTCACGTTCAAGAGGTCCCGAGTTCGAATCTCGGTCAGGGTGAGTTACCTGGATAAGGCTTTTTCCGAGGTTTTCCCTTATCCTTCAAGACGAATGTCGGGTAACTCTAAGCTCCATGGACCCTGGAATCATTTGAGCATCACTTCACCCAATTCATTCACCGTCCGATATAACTTAACGTTGGGGCGGACGTAAATTACAAAAAAAAAAAAAAAAAAAAAAAAAAAAAAAAAAAAAAAATCCTCTGCCTTGCCTTCTTGTCCCGGGCAGACAGTACGCACAACACATCCTGCCATACTTAGCCTGGACTTCTGGATAGCCTGCTGTTTGAAGATACCTAATTTGTTCACTTTTTCTTCTCGTATGATAAGTACGGGAAGCTATTGTATTCCACTCAAAAATCGATATCGAGATATCTCGAAAATCCACACAGCATTTTTAAAACAAATGCACTTATGTATGAAATGTATAACTCAAAAAGCAAGAGTCAGTTAAATACCAAACTTCGTATTTAGTATCAGCATCTTTCAAGAATGTAACACAAAGCTTTTCATGAAAATCTCCCAACTCAAATTATTATTTACAAGGAACATTTTAGGAAACGTTGACTTTTTTTTTTTTTTTCAAAATAGCTTTATCTTTTTCTAAAAGTCCATAGGTTTAAGATATTTTATGGTAAATTATATGTGTATCTTAAAATTTCTGGGAATAGATTCTAAAGTCCTCCTCAATCTGGATGACTTTTGTTATATAATCGTAAGACCGAGAAACATTTTCTACGCAAAAGCGTAGTTGTCATTAAAGTATACAATTTATATGTGAAACCTCTATTTTTCATAATTTATTTTACTTATTTATTTAGTTTTCTGAGTTAAAAATTTCTGAGATATTCCTTGTTATTGGTTTGAAATTTTCAATGCTTTTACTTTTCTCAAATAGAAAGTCAAAGTTCATTTTTAATCCCCCCCCCCCCCCCCCCCCCCACTCATGCAAAGAGAATGGGATTTCAAATCCATGACAATAGCAACGAACACTTAAAAGATTTTATTGTTGTTTAAGTCTAGTGTATTCCCATATTCCCGCTCAATCAAGAAGCAAATGTTATGTAATAAAAGAAAGTCTATAAGTGGTTGTTACGATTAACGTGAAGTAAATATTAAAATAAGCCTTTTAAATAAGTTTGTTGAAGAACTGCCGAGAAATACATGTGAATATGACACCCCCCTCCCAAAAGCGTTGCAAACGATTTTCATTATAAACCTTAGTGACATTTACCTGACAAATACTTTTCTGTGAATATCTTTAAATTTCTCTTTGCTATTCAGTGAATCTTAAATAACTTTATTTAACAGGAAATCATGAGATAAAAGCAAAAGCGTATTTAGGAGAAACACCCACTTTTTCTCTACCGCCGACGCTTTCGACGCTACATATTGCTTACAGTTTGCCAATTTTAAGCGGTTCATTTCACAGAAACGAACTGAAAACTTGCAATTGTTTTCTTTAACCTCAATGACATAGAGGCTACAAAATTGTAATAGCTTCTGTCTTGTATAAACATGTAGGAATAATTTATTTAATAACATTTAAAATCATTTTTAGCCAAACATTTTATCATAATGAAGGTAAGCCAAAGGAAAAATTGCGTTATCTGTGAAACAGTAATTGATAAATTTATGTAAGTGCACACGTCATATTTGTAATGTAATGTGTGTTGTAATATATAGGTAGTTTAATTATAAAAGATACACGTGAGAGTTCCAAGCTTTGTATCTAACAGTTAAAAAAGATACAAGTTTTTTTCGGGATATTTCAACCCTTAGTGTCTACAATAACCAGTCGCCATAACAATACCTCCTATTCTTGTGCTTTTCTGAACGATTATATGAACAGTTTAAAAAGCAATTAAGTTGATGTTTTGTTACCTGGTAGTAAACGTGGTGTGAACAATTTCAAAGATACACAACAACTGCAGTATGACTCACGCAGGCCTATTTCTGTGTAATGTGTGATACTCCCGTTAGAATATACGAAGTGTTACTGCTTCGATGTCGAAAGTTTATAGTTCATTTATGCCATTATTTGTTAACCTTTTAATATGGAGCTGGTCAGTAAACGCGCAGTATTTCAGGAACTGCAAAACTTTGGAAGAAGGGCTTTAAATAATTAACCTAAGTATGCAGTTATACTAAATTGTATTTATTTTTTAACAAACTATTTGTTCATGTTTAATTTGGCTTTCAATGATTTAAACATATTACACAGTGTCTTACTGAACATGGCTTTTTTCACTGTAGAAAACGAAAAGATGCTCGGCAACATTGGATTTTTTTTTTTTCAATTTACGTCCTCCAACGTTGTCATATCGGACGATGAATGGAATGGGTGAAATGATGCTCAAATGAGTCCGGGGTCCATGGAGCTTAGTTACCCGACATTCGTCTATCAGGATAAGGGAAAATCCCGAAAAAAACCTTATCCAGGTAACTCGCCCTGACCGACATTCGAACTCGGGACCTCTTGAACGTGAGGCAGACATGCTACCACCACGCTACCGAGGCGGGCGGCAACATTGGAAATATCTGGCATAAGCAATCGCCTTAATGTGCCATACCTTGTGGCGTCTTATTATGTGATTATACCAACACAAGACTATTTCCGTTTTATAAATTCATCCAAATATTATTTAATTGCTTTGACTCATAGCCATTTATCTTTCATCAGAAATCTGACTCCACAGTTCTGTAAATTTGTGCATCATATAAATAGGGGCACACATCTTGGGGCACACAAACTTTCTCTCCAAAGTTTAATGAATGTTTGAGTGTCCATTAAATTCTAAATAAGCTACTTAAATTGTACATACAATAATGTGATTAACCAAAGGATAACGCATTCCGAAATTTTGCAACTAGGAATTTTTATATTATCAGTTTGCTGAAGATAACACTTTTAATGACGTTCGTTATCTCCATATGGCACCTATTTCATCTGAAATTGCCACAGTTGGTCGGTCATCTCTTATCGAGATTGTTTAAGATAAACCTATCATTTCCGTATCGTTTGAACGCTGCCTGTGCCTGCAGTTTACAAGTGTAAATTTTAATTTTACCAGGATTGGAATACTTTCTGATGAAAGAGGTCAAAAGGCACCCTTCAGAAATTATTTCGCAATTTGAGCTATATCAGCAATTGGTTTGTTCTTACTGGTACCATATATTTTGTATACCAAGGGTATAATAGCAGACGCTCCTGCAAAGATCTTTTTAGAAGATTGAAGATACCGTATTTTAACGCATAAGGCCCCCCCCCTCGCATATTTCCCTCCCTTATGATTTTTCATCATCAAAAATTATTTACCTATTAAACATCCTGGTTTGTTCTTAATGGAGCGGCCTTCAAATGACTTAATGGACAACAATCGACGCGGCGCTGCTTGTCACGGACAACAGTGGCCAGAGTGCTTGCCCCAAAAATACTCGTATTGCCATTGTCACAACGTACCTATCGTAAAATTAAAATGTGAAGTTATAGACGTGTTTCTAAGTCAGTTTGTTACAAGTCGTCATAATGTCGAAATATTCAAACTACACGGCAACATTTAAATTAAATGTATTAGCTATGCCGATTCAAACGAGGTGAAAGCTGTAGGAAGACATTTCTCCGTTGGTCCTAATTCAATACGGTATTGGCGGAGACAAATAGATAAACTCAAGGCTGCAAAGACAAGCTCCAAATCTTTCCATAGGCCTAAAACAAGAAAATATCCTAAAACTAAAAATGGGGTAAGCGGTTATGCCAATGAACTTCGGAATGATTGTTGTGTTGTCTCTTGCGAAGTGATGTTTATTCCTCTATTTTCGTTGTACCTCAAAGGATATGTGTAACAATATCATTTTTTTAAACGTTTCCCTTCCTTTCTGAATTCCTAGAAGCACCACTCGCATAATTCTCTCCTCGGTGTTTTCAAGCAAATTTTTCGAGTAAAAAGGGGGAGGTGAATTACGCGATAAAATACGGTATTAACCCTTCCTTTCATGTATATATTCTCGTTCCTAAAATTCCTGTATGTAATGGGGCCTCATTTATTAAAACAATGTAATTCATAGAATAAACATTAGACAAAAGTAATCCATTATCACAGAGCTTAACTTTCTTGCTTCCAGAAAGGTCTGCCTTATGAAACCATCAAAATATTTGGCGCTCTTCCTGATGATCTTAAACAAAAAAATTGATAGTTTCAGTGCCTTTAAAAATGCTGCTAGAGAGTACCTATGCTCAAAATCATTTTATTCTGTACAAGATTATCTGAATGACAAATTCTCCTGATAATGCTTATGTAGCCCTGTAAGTGGAATCTAACTGTTCCAATGACAAATCATTACCAATAAATCTTTGATGTCCGAGCTATTTTAATGTAAATGTATTGCAGAAATGGCAATAAATGGTATCCAATGCAAAAAGGTTGAGATGTACTGGCAAAAGCCAAGCGAAAGTTGATAAAAATGTGTTTGATTTTGCATCAATTATTATTATCTCTGCCTTGTTTTTCATATTGCCTGTATATAACGTGCTATGTTAAATTTTCAAGTATATATGCTATTAAACTGTATACCTCTGGACATGTTCAGTGTTCACAGTCCTTTGTGACTATAAGTGAACCCACTGAACGCAAATCAATCTAATCTAAACTTAATAAGGACGCTGTTTACGTTTCAGCTTCGGGCTCTTAAATTCTGTCTTGATGTAACTTGACAATTTCATGGCATTTTGGTTGTGTTTGCACTTCGACGTCTATGATTTTAATGTTGGGGTTATTTGATACATTTAAGACACTGCTGCCTAATTTAAAGTAGCATTTTTCACATCTTTTTAGCGTGTGGTTTTGAAGATCATTCGTAACAAGTGGAAGTGATGAAATCTTCACAATTGGAGTCGGAAGAAGTAACTTAAGTCGATTTTCGCCGGCATTTTGGCAGGCATGGTAATAATCACATTTCCGCATAGTAACATTTTCGCACAGTTTTATGGAAACTAGTCCCTATTACCCGGGGCGGAGCGTGGATTTGTATGATGGATAGGCTAAATTTCTTGAAAATGTACGATTAATAAATCAGAAATTTGCTGCCCTTTTTATTACAGCATGGTAATTAACTAATGTTCTATCAAAATCGCTAAAATAAAAATTGTATATTTTCTGGTGTTTTTGAGGGTGCATTGCTTAAAAAGCATATGACAGGTGTGTTACTTTTCTTTAAGGTATACTCAAAGTACGCTGTTCGATATACATCTGCGTGTGCAACATTTGTGCTGACAAAATAAAAAACTGCGTTGTTATTATACTTTTTTGATAACATTTGCATGTTTGGAAGGTTCAATATGACTAATATTGCCTTGCTGAAAATTAGAAGTTAATTGATCAGAAATGTAACACGTGGAGCATGAGAGCATAGCGGCGAGTTAACTGAGCTCTGACGTCATAGCGTGCGTACTCTTGATACCTGTTAGCCCGTTCCCACGACCTATCCAACCAAAGGATGTTGTCTAGTTGTTAGCACAATTTGTTTTTAACCTTAAGCCTACTGTTAAATGTATTTTCAGAGAAATGTATTATCGCTAAAGGGGCGACAAACGTTTTATGTTATGTAATTAAAGTTATGAACATTAAGTGTTTTAACTTTTTTGTACATAAGTTCAGTCGTTCGATCCTTTTTCTCTACGGAGACTTCAATGACCGACCCTTTTTACAAATTCATGGTTTCTAGATGAAGATTTAACTGTTTTTCTTAATTGCTAAAATCCTGGCCATTCTTGCATTCGCCATTGCGTTTCGGAGGTATGTTTTCAGACGTTTTTGTCAGAACTTCCATTAATCTGTTGATTATCAAGTAGCTAACCTATATTCTCACCGCTATATATGTATGTTTATTCTTCAAATGTTGTAAAGCCAAACCAGCAACTATCACGTGATTTATTCCACTGGGCAAGTTGTTCTGATGTCTCTGATTGGCTAAAATTGCATGTGAATCTATCCATACTGGATGGAAGCGGGGTGGCAATGAACTTTACTCCAGTCAGTAAAGGATGTGACCGCTACCCCGCTTCCATCGAGTAAGACTGGACTCACATCTAACTTCAGCCAATCAGAGGCATCAGAATATCTTCCCCACGTGGAGTAAATCATGTGATAGCAGCTGGTTCCACTTTACAGCAGTAGAATACCTTAGTTGGAATGTCAGTCTAATTATAAAATGGTTCCTGCATTTAATTCCATTGCCGAAATTCGATTTTCCTCGGTTCTGGCTGAAGTCCTTTAAGTGGGCTTATCTTATCTAAGTTATGTGACGCAGAAACCAATGTCAAACGTCAGTTTATCAAAGTTTTTTATTGAACCTCCTTTTAACTTCTCAGTTTCTATTACTTCACAAGTTAATATTTCCAGCAGTTAAATCATATGTCGGTGACGTTACCAGGTAAACATTATATTTAAAATTATCATTCTAAATGCATATACAGTTATGCATATGCCATGCGTGATTTTTAAAGGCAGTCACATTATGCTGCCTGATTACATATTGTTTCCGAGATTCATGAAACGCTGGAAGTACAACCGAGAGAGAGAGAGAGAGAGAGAGAGAGAGAGAGAGAGAGAGAGAGAGAGAGAGAGAGAGAGAGAGAGAGAGAGAGAGAGAGAGAGAGAGAGAGAGAGAGAGAGAGAGAAATATTACTATGAAAGTCACGAATTAAATAAAGCTTTCGGATACTATCATTATAGTAAGTTTAACAATTTTATAAAGACATATTTGAGAGATACAAAAATTAATTGCAGTAAATAATTTCTAGGACTATATGTAAAATTAATGCACAATGTAAAAAGCTAGAGTCAGGATTTTATCATTTGGTCAGGGCTCTTTTACCTGGAACTCAGGACGTTTACATGCAGAAACAATTTATAGAAATTTCTGAAAATTAGAAACGCAATAGGAGTTTTTAAAATGTTGTGAATCGCAGAGTGAAAATTGTGTTTCATATGGAAATAAGAATTATTCAAATGAAAGTTTTGATGCGAGTCTCGTATCTGTTTTCTCTGGCCTTCAATGACAACGAAATTTCAGTGTTGAAGAACCATTGCGCGACCTATACATTTAGGAGGTAAAATTCCACTCAAAACTTTTCCAAAATTATTTGATCTAGCGTGTAACATTCCCTTTTTCTGTTTTGTATAGCTGATTAAACGCAACTGAGAAATGAAAAACAAAACCATTATTCAACAGTAGTCTCGTTTGTTGTTGACATTGTTTCGTCTATTGTTTCCGTGGCCTAAAGCCGCCCGCTCGGCTTGCATCTACGTGTGCAGGGATAAGGAAAATGCGCCTCTAATTTCTTTTTAGATAACGTATGCCGTATGCTCATTTAATTACGTAAAACTTACTTGCATTCCACTGAAATTTAATACATATAATATCAATTACGTATTAATGGGGTTCTATTAATATCTTTCTAAATTACATTTTTTCCGGAGCTTACGAATATTTACAACCTATAAAGTTCTTAGAACTGGTTACTATAAAGCTACATAACATTTGCATTCCCCTGATTTAGTTGTATGCGATTCATATCTGTGGGCAAATTTGAAAATTAACGTATATGCAGCAAATCTCCAAACTTTAGGCGAGAAATTCACTTAATTTCGGATACTGAATTCGAGTGTGAGTGGAAATTTCCTGAGAAGCTGCCAGAAATGTTTGGATAGAAGAGGACAACATTTCCATACCATAAGATATGTGCACATTACTATTGTAATTATAACTTTTAATCAGGGACCGGAAGTTTAGGCATTATAAATCATTAAAATAGGCAATAAAAAGGCATTATAAATACTAAAACAGGCAATGAAAGGCAATTAGAAAAACACATTTATTTAATAGATTACATTATTCAATAACTACATTGTCATATTTTAAAGAACTTCAAAGTTTTAAACAAAATGCTAGTTTTGTAATTGACATAAGAGTGAAATATTAAAAAAAAAAAAAAAAAAAGGCCTACGTATTGCAATGCCTTATTCATTGCACATGACAACCAAATACGTTTTTAAGTTTTTTGGAGTCATGTTGAGTGTCCACATTTTTCATATCAGAAAATGACCTCTCAACATCGACAGAAGTTATTGAAGCAAAGCTAAAACAATAGCATCATTGTAGGTCGGACCCAAAAGTATTAACGTAAAGGAAATTAATTGTTGTATGACACTAGCAGTGTGTAGGACGCACTATGAAGGGGTAGAGTCAGACTGAAAAAGTGAATGCCATAGCCGGAATTTGAACCACGGATCTTCCAGTCTCCGTCCCACCGCTCTTAACCATCGAGCTACTATGGCCAACATGCCAGCATGACATTAAATTCTCCAATTGACTCGTATTTTTCCCGATAAACCACTAGGAGTTCCCATAAACACAAGAGACAACTGCCTTAATGGCGACTTACTATGCTCTAAGTACTTTCAGTAATAACGTAACTTTGTAATTTAATGTGTAAAGGAACAGTGAATTTCGGCATATTACTGCTAGCTACAACAACGGCGCAACGAAAACTGAAAGAAGAACAAAGACCACAATCATTATTTCCTTTTAAAATAAACACAAGCGTCAATTCAAACACTTTCTGTTATATATGCATTTGCGCGATAGCAAAGAAAATAATGAACTGAATGAAGGACACATATTTTGTCTGCAACGTAGAGACAATAATATACATTCGGTGAAGTAACTTTCATTGTCACAAACTGTTATTGAAATAAAATATACCTGAACAAAATATTTAATAATTATTAAAGTAATTCTTAATAAACAATAGATAAATAATTAAATAAAACCAACAAGTTTTTATTTCGTAAATGGGCATTATATTAAAAAGGCAGAAAAAGGTAGCATAAAACTGTCGAATTTCAATCACAACGGTATAATTCGTACAGATTCACTTTCAAATTGAAGATAGATATGACGCATTTAAAAAGGCATTCTGCCTAAGTTCCGGTCTGAGTTTATAACTATCAGAACGAAACCGGTTGTGGAAATACCTATAACCAACTCTTTTGGTGGTGGCCGCATTATAAGGAAAAAGCAAGCACTGTTTACGACTAATGCTTATGGGTATAGGTATGAGGTATTTGAGAGTAGATATTGAACAGAAAAAGCCAGATGACTTATACACTAGTTTGTCTAACGGGAGCGTTCTCTTCAATTACCTCAGTTTTTTCACTTCCACAAGACAAGCTCGTCTCCTCAACACTTCAGCCGGATATTACAAAGTCAGGCAGATGCATGATGTTCATGACGGAAGAAAGGCGAGCAAATAAAATATGAAATAATAACTCGAATAGAGAGTGGGAACGCATACGCACGGTTTTCCTTGAGTGCTGTCTTGATTCCAATAAACAGGAAAAACCAGCTAGCGATGTGCAAATTTTGTGGTTTTTCTTTGTTCCCCAAGGTCTTAGAAACTAGTTGCCGAAGGTCTTTCTCCAACAAGTAGCATGCAGTAATTAAATACTTTAAAGGCTCTGTCCAGCTTATGACCCGGTAGCTACGAACCCTTTTTTGTACGTTATGGCTTCAGCTTGAGAATGATTACAGATTTGTCTGTTTTTTTTTTTTTTTTTTTTTTTTTTACCAGATTCATTACTCTAATAATCGAAGTTGTAATTATCATCGTATCATAAACACAATCAAACGATGAAATAAGCAAGCATACAGGCACGAAAAATGAAACAAATAAGCACAAAAAATAAGCAAATAAAAATAAAAATTTAATAATTAACCTATTGTTTCGTATATATCTGACCTTACGTAAGCTAGAGAGTCATCTTGAGATTAACTTTTGTAAACCTCCTGCATTTGTCAGTGAACAATTTTTTACACAGTGAAAAGAATCTTTCAGCGTCGCATGTTACTGGAACATGTGAAAGGCACCGCAGTTCTTGAGTGAATTCCTCTTCGATATACGTTTCTGTACCAGAAAGTTTTTAGAAATTTTACACACTGTTTCGTAACCAGGGTTTTGCATTAATACCTTACTGAATTTCTCAAAGTCAGTTTTAACAATACCGTGAGTTTCTAAAGACAACGTTACTGAAATTTCATCTATCAAAGAAAGCGAATGTTCCAAGGTATTACTTCGAGCTTCCAACTGTGTTATAATAGCAGATATTTTGGAGAAACGGTTATGGGTATACTTTATCTTATCTGGATGCCAATATTAGCAAAACATTCCTTCTATAATGCTTGTATCTTCTACGTCTAAGGAGTGCAACACTGTTTTTACTTCATTGAAATGTTCTATGTAGTATGACACAGCCTTTAACCAAGAACCCCATCGAGTTAAAGCTGGCTGAGGAGGTAAAGACAAATTTGGGAGGACTTCATGAAAGTTTTGAACTCTAATCGGTGACGGTACACTTTCCTTACACTAGAGCCAAGAAGATCCACGTCTTTATATCGGCTCCTGTTTCAGCGAGACAATGTAAACCGTCTAAAAAAATAAAATGATGACTAGAAGTTAAAATTTACTTTTAAATTTACATGATTTGGATAAAATAAGCTATTTTAATTTAAAAAACATAAAATAAGTAAGCAAACTCCATATTTCAGCAAAAACGCTGAATTTCGCTTAGAAATCCGGACTCTAGTAATCATAATCGTCATTTATTTGTGGTGTTTAATATTTTCATTACAAACGCTTTAGTTATTGTTTTCTCGTACCACCATCGACTTCGTGTACATCATGTACTTATTGTGTTTCAGGATTGAAACATCAGGTGAGTGGACGGCTGGTGAGGGTGGAGTTTGCTAATCTGTCTAAAACTAGAACGATCCTATTGTAAACATAGTGGAGGGAAGAAAGAGGGAGACAAGTATACTGTAAGGGAACGCTCTTAGGTTGCTGATTGGTGGAGAAAAAGTAATGGGTGTTTTGTAGGCGGAACGTTCCATTACAGTATCTCTCTCTATTTCTCCCTTCCCATATTTTTACTACAAGATCGTTCTAGTTTGAAACAGATTATATGAGATAGCATCTGCCCTGGCGTTCTGTGTAGAATGGACTCTCAGAGACCCCTGTTCGAACCTCCCGCCCCGATTCAAATATGTCCTTCATCTCATCCCTTGCTCCTGGAGATTTCCAGAAGCACCACAGGGAACATATACGTGAAATAGGCATTATTTGGTCACTTCAGAAAGATTGCGTAAAATCATACTTGAGAGGAACTCTAAAAATATCAAACTGTAGTTTTGTATACGTGTTAAACGCTGTTCAATTGATGTATTCTGTGAGTATCATTATTCTATTCGAATTATTTTACAATTTATAACACATTCATATTCTATAAATTATAATATTAAAGAAATTCACCATTCCACGAGCAACAATTGTTAATGATTATGTGCAATGCGGCTCCATCAAATGTATACGTTATACACTAAACTCTCGCTAATCCAGCCCTCAGTGGTCCAACCCACCTTCGGCTTCCTGTAGCTCGCGTAATGTTAAAAGCAGAAATGCCGCGCAACAATGTGTCAACGATTTTTAATTATTGTATGCTATTGTTGCTTGTATTAGCATTCAATTTGTGGCTTTCTTTAGACTTCAGTACATACTATGGCTTCTAAAGGAAACATGTTATGATAGACGTCAAACACAAACTCGAAATTTTGTATAAACTGTAAAGCGGTTGCGTGATAAAGCATGATGCCATCGCGTATCATCATTGCGCCAATTAAAAATTCTGGACATGTTTCATAGTGAGTGATACTGTATGTGTTCACCAAATGTATGTTTTGCATAAAAATTAATGCATGTTTGGATTAATAAAGTACAATGTACAGCCAAACATTGTGAAATCAATAAACTGCACTTCCGCTAATCCTGCAGCCATGTCTGCAAGGAATGACCAGATTATGAGAGTTTAGTGGACTTAGAAAGTCAGCATTAATATACTGTATTGAACGTTGATTTCGTTAAGTTACAAGCTGGAATAAAAACTTTATTTCTTGCAATTCAGTCTTCGATATTATTTATAAAATATTACTTATAAACTACATCACATTTAACTACATGTGTAAACTTTCTGTAGTCGAAATTAAATTTGAGCTTAAGATTCAAGAAAAAAATTAGGGTTGTAGATTTTCTTGTTCATAAGAAACTTGTTCGTTTCTAAATATGAACAAATGCTTTGCGAAAAAAAAAAAGTTGTTATTTATTTATAAAACATAAACTAATTTAAAAAATAATAAAACTCACAGAAGCCATTCACTGAGCAGTTTTTAACGAGTTTAAAAAATTACAGAATTACAGAATCCCTGTCAAACCTTACCATAACAACAACATTTTGAGATAACTTTTCTCTTGATGGTCGTCATTAACAGCCACATTACCCGTATTATCAATATCCCAATTTTAGTCATCTGAACTTTCAAGGGTTAGATATAATGGGGAGGTTTGCACATCTTTAGAGATAGGGAAATAAATACCTATTTCTGTCAGCTCCTAAAATCTGCATGGCATGCATGAAAATAAAAAACTATTGAGTATTAGAAAGCAAACTTAAAACTTAACGAAATATTTATCGTAAGGAAAGGATTACTACGGAAGGGATTCGGCACTGCGAACAGTCTTGACCTATTGTACCTATGCTCCCCTACCCGGCAGGAAGGGTGAGGCCGTCTGAAGGAGCCACGACAGTGCAGAGGGTGTGTCCCTACATTGTACTTAGATGGAAACTCTCCCGGTAGACCAGGGCAACGGACATTCCACCCTACGGTGGTTCGGAAACGCTCCCAGCAGCCAGTTCGGAGAGGGGCAACCGACCTAAGTGCTTCACTCGGAGTATATCATCCTGCCATGCACCGCCGAGACAACCACCAACACTTCTGAGTGATGATATGAAATGATAATGGAAAAGAAATGGACGGACAGGAAATTCCGGCGATGTAATTACCTACCCATTATTCGCCTAGCGACCTGGTAAAACCTCCCGAAAAAAAAACCATGGGTCAGGTAGGTTGACCACGGAAATCGAACCCGGGTCTCCCTAATGTGGGCCACACGAAACCGGCCTGAGCCATCCCGCTCGGTATCGTAAGTAAAACTACATATATTATGTAATATTCCTATGGTTCCGAGCCAAGTATAAAGCAGATTTCCTTTTTATACGCCATCTCTCGATTATTTTAAACCATTGGTCTACAGGTATCAATGTGTCAGTATATGCACTGGGAAGCGGATGTTTTTCAAAAGCTTTCGCAGTACAGAACTTTACGTCAAAGTTGTCAACATATTACGGTGTTAACAGTGTTGTTATGTTGTACGTAGTAGATCTATTAAGTACTTGAGCTATAATTTGTTTTGCTATCATTTAATTGGTCCATAAAGCCAACAAAATAGATAAAATGTCTTAACCTCTATATGGTGCAAAGGATCATTAACAACGAACATTAAACGCACAATAACACATACAATCGGTTCATGCAATGCATCCATTCACAGTTACGACAGTTTTATTACATACAACTCATTCTGATTCCGGACAGTTGTTTACAGTTACTCTGCTTTATTGCTTTATTTCAAATGCGTTTATGCAAGCGGACTTCTAGCTCCGCAAAATATTTACATAGTTTAAGAATCATTTCAATAGTGTCTTATTCCTTGATTGTCGAACCTTCGTCTATGTAAGAAATGACTTGTTGGACAGAAGATAGATTTAAAAGTGCATATCTGTTTCATCGGTTTAAAAATAAGTTAGGATAGCCGGTGTACTATGCATGCTTCCTATAAATCCGAATAGGTGTTTTCACTGTATTGTTTGAGCCGTTCAAGGTTAATTCAGAGATACTTTTCTGTCTTCTAATGTGATATTCCTGGATAATTTTCTGTTTTATTTGTTCTTTTAGAATGTTCCCATTACATTGATTTTCAAAAAAGTTATATTGCTCCAACTTTGCTCCTGCCCATTGCAGAGAGAATGTGGCCTTTTTTAAGATAACTGCCAGTTAGGCTGGTCACTGTGAGAGGAAAGGCTCTGGGAGAAGTCCAGATGAGAGTGAAAGTAGATAGTTTTATGTCTCGCCAACACGTAGTACCTACTTATGTGTTAAGTTGCGTTTGAGAGATGCTCTCCATGCATGGAGTTCCCATCATTCTTCAGATTATCAATCTCGTTATGTTCCTCTTTAGCCTGAGTAACCTGATCTTTTCGTTCTTTCAAATACATTTTTATTTTCTCCTCTACATACTTACAGTGCGTAGAGAAAATATTGTATTCCACCCAAAAATTGATACCTACCGAGTTTTCACAGGAAGTGCAGGTTTCGAGACTCCTTGAATAAAACACACACACACACACACACACACACACACACACACACACACACACACACACACACACACACACACACACACACACACACACACACACACACACACACACACACACACACACAAGGAAGTAGATCTTTGTCAGCCTGTCTCCGCGTGTGTGCGCGTCTGTCTGTATTTGAACAGCACAGATAAATAAAATACGAAAATTCAGTTAAACACCAAATTGATATACAAAAGTTGAGTATCTTCTAAGGGTGCGACACGAAGACTTTCGAGAAATTACCCTCACCCCAACTTACGCCTTACGTGGAACATTTTTTTTTTTTTTTTTTTGAAAATTGTTATTTTCTCAAAAAGACTCTTAACGATTTGGATTAATTACTACATGTTTAATATATTTTCATAACTAATGAAATGTTTAGAGCTTTCTGAGAACAGCTTTTGACGTATTCTTCATTCTGAATTTCTTCTACATAATTAGTAAAAAGTTAGGCAAAACCTTAACACACCCCGTTAAAGCACACAGTTTACTCGTATGTCATTTTTTTTTCTCTGTGGAGGTAACCGTTTCCGAGAAATTTTTTGTTATTGATTTGTATTTTGAAATACAAATAGGAATAGATATACATTCGTTTTTTATCTCTTGTCTTTGCAAAGAAAACGGAATTCCAAAGTTTCCACATAGCGATCAGCTGTTGAAAGATTTAAAACTGTATTTATATTTCCTTGTTTACCCTTATATCTATGCCAGCGGTGTCCTTAGTTTATGGGGCGATGTAAACAAAAGTACGTGTACGTGTGCGACATCATTGGCTGTTTAACCTTGTAACTTTCTGTGGATAAAAAATAAGTTCTCATATCATTTTTAAAGATTTTACATCTAATGAAAAATATATAAACAGCTTCACATTATTACAAATGCAACAGTCAAAAGTAATTAATTAGAACTTTATTTGATATACCTAAGTGTAGTTTGTATGCATTAAGCAGAGTGCACGCAACGCTTGCACTGTTTAAAAGCCGAAGGAAGTGAGAGAATCAGTTTTGATCATGGCTGCTTCCGTGCAAATGTAAACGTCACAGAGGGAAATCGTTAAAAATAAGTGGCGAAAAACAAACTATATTGAACGTGGTTTGCAAGTTCGGTGAAAAATACTCAATGGAGGACGTTATGTAATGGAGGACGTTAATTTGTCAGCAGAATAAACCGGTGTTTTAGCGCTAAGTATTAATGCTGCTCGAAGTGAGGTTGTGAAAACGGGCCAGCTTTCCACTCCAAGAAAACTTCGAAAAAGAAAGAAGCTAGTTGTGGAAGGTGACTATGATAATTTTTTTTAAAGTGCTATTCGTTGCAAGGTTCATAGTTTCTTTGAAAGAAACGAACCACCACAATTACAAAAGTGCTTCAAGCAGTAAACAATGATCCCGATGAGCCGAGCTTTAGAAAAACGAACTTTCACACTATTCTTCGTGAACATAGGTTTTGAATTTGTGAACAGAAGCAGGAATAATTTAATTTTTGAGCTTGAAGATATATTGTTGTGGTACAGGAATTATCAAAGGAAAATTCGGAAGTGGAAGTCGTTTAAGTAATTCGTCCGTTGTCGGATTCCAGTTAGGTATGTAACGTATTTTTTTTCCAGTTGCGTGGCAGTTGAACTTTCAAGTTATTAGTTATTTAGCACTATTATTCCGCAAAAAGACCCTACCTTAATTTTTAATTTATAAATGAGGTGAGGTTGTGTGAAGAAATCAAATATTTAAGTAACTGTTGTACGGATTCAGCCACATTTTAGCGTACAAAGGAAAAAATATATTACACAGTAGACACCCCTTTGCATTTAATCTACACGTAAAAGTGCTACCGCATAAACTACTCAAACATCGAAAACGGCAAAGCAAAACTTCGCATAGAAGTTCGTTAGCAGCGCACATGTTCGCCACGTGTTAAATAAAATGGCGCGACTATTCCCTCCAATCACAGTCACCGACGAAGTAATACATTTTAACGCTTTGTTTACATCGCCCTATAAACTAAGAACGGCGTCGGTATACAAGGAACTATGCAATAAAATAACGTCTGCAAATGTTTATCTCGATTAACATCAAGTGGATTAAAGAATAAGCAGAGAAAGTCGTGTGAGTGCCATTAGAAAATTCTTTTTCTTAATGCTTAGTTGTCACTTAACCACAAATAAGAGTTTTAGCGCGAAATGCAGATGAGAGAGAATGCAATATCAAAGGTAGAATAAGCAAACGCAAGTATATTTCAGCAGGAAGTTCAACATTACATTTGTTAGCTGTAATACAGTGTTGAGGAGTGAAAGTGTCTAGATCATTCTCGGCTCATGAAATAGGATGGAGCCGACAAGATGCGATGGGAATGCTTAGTTTCACCTACATATACCTTTTACCCACTTCGCTTCCGCAGGTAACAGCTGGACGTAGCATAAGCATATGTTTATAACCACATGTTTTAATGTTGTTTTCGGCATCAAGAGGGCAGTATTGTATATAAACCTGGCATTACTTAAATATCAATTGTCCAGCATTATTTGGTCACGGAACTTTTAATTCTTCGCGTCCCTACTACTAATTATCTCAGTTTTTATACTTTCTAATTTAAATTATTTTCCAACACAAAATCGTTAGATGAAAATTGTATCTACTATGTATTCTAAAACATTAGAATTTTTTATTTATAAAGTGCAGCTCAATTGGCTATTTAGCTACTTATGTCTCTCTGTGGCAGCGCCGTGGCTCAGTGGTTAGACCGCTTGGCTCTCACTAAGGCGGCCGGGTTCGATCCCAGGCGACCGCAAAGTAAGATTTGTGATGAACAACACGGCGCTGGGATGGGTTTCCTCCGGGTCCTCCGGTTTCCCCCGCCATCTCATTCCACCGGTGCTCCATCTTCATCTCATGTACCATCAGTGTCACCGCCTGCGGTGCCGTATGTAGTAAAAGCGGGCGTTAAACACTACTACTTATGTCTCTTTGCTGTACTGCTAAATCGGTTCTCATAAGGCTTTCTGTGATCCCTCAACGCATTTGATTCAAATAGCCATGGTCGTTAAAGCGATGGGTTGGCCACCCATCGTGGGTCGTGGGTTCGAATCTCGGCAACTGCAATCAAATGTGCCTCTGGTAAAGGACAGGGAGCGCCCAAGTAAAATAATCAGTGTGATGGCATGCTTGAATGTTGACGGGGTATCATTTGACTGCAGTTGCTTGGATTTTGTCTTTTTATACTAAAAAAACACTATAATGTAATTGTAAAATTAATATAATACTCGAATTTTTTCTAGTATAACAGACAAAGGCCACTACAATATAAAAACCGTACTAAAATATTTTTAAATTGAATATAGCGTAATGTTGCCCCAGAGCAACATCGCCAAATAAAGAGTGAAACAGCCAACTGTCGTGGGCATATGCTCCTAAAGCATCAACAATTTCCTTTTCCTTTTTTACTCCCTGTGCTAATTAATACTAAGTAGGGGAAGTATTGCATTCCATTAAAAAATTCGATACCGAGATTTCACCGATAATACACGGTTTTAGATCCCATGTGTGTATGTGTGTACATGTAAACAGCATAACTCAAAAACGAAACCAAACTAGTGTTTAAATTCAGTATCGTCCAAGGTTACGACACAAAGACCTAAAAACAATTCCCCTACCCCAGATTATTCATCGTATGGAACGTTTTTAGAAAATTTGTATTTCCTCAAAAATGGCTGAATCGGTTTTGATTAAAATGCCATAGGTTTAAGATATTTTCACGAAAAGGAAATGTATAGTTACCTATATCTTGAATTTTCTGGGAATGTCTTCAGAAGTCTACTTAATTTTGGGTGACTTTTATATAACTGGTAAACAATTAGACAAAACCTTACTACACGAAAATGTAGAGCTCATTAAAATATAAAACTTATGTCAAATACGTCTTTTTGTGGAGTGAAGCTACCATAAAGCGCCAGGTCTTAAAACTTTTAAATATCCGTTAAGTCATTTGTATTTCCTTATTCCAGTTGTATCTAATAAGGAAATATATTCTAATAAGACCATTTCTACGGACATATATCTCCATTAACATGAAGTACATAAACGAATAAGCGTTTTAAGGAATATTTTGTACAATAGTGAGTAGTGAAAGTCATGTGAATGCACACATAAGAATTTTTATTTCCATTAATATGGAACATTTACTCTTATCTTCATTACTTGTTTTCTTACTGATCTTGTCCTAATGAGTTCTTAAAGAGTAAATACAGCAAAACCTGTCTAAACCGTACTCTTGCAAAAAGGACAATACATTTCGGAACGTAGCTATTTCTCATGTAAAATTATACTCTAAGCTGGAAAACTGTGTAACGCGGAAACGGAAATATTTTTTCGGGAACCGTTTGCGTAAATAACCTGAATAAGACGGATTACTTGATGTATAATGGGTTACAACGTACGTATTTTAAAAAGTGAAATAATTTTGAGGGGGATTGCACTTGCACTGAAGTTCCATAAACCATAGTCATAAACTGTAATCCTTCGGGGAAAAGGGAAAACAAAGCATTAGCTCACACAACTCTCTTCCAGGACACATGGTAAGGGTACAACTGTTATTGCAGTGTGTTCATTCTCAGCTTAATTGCTGAAAGTGATCAAGTACAGTTAAAGAAAACTGTGAACTTTGGTGATTTTTAAAAACATAGCTTGTATGTACACAAATTCTATAAAAGGAGTTGTAAATATAAGACATTATTACTGGATGAAATAATTAAGGTTATTGAAGAACATGAAAAGAACAAACGTACAACTAAAGAATTAACTGTGTTGTTCTAAGTGAGGAAAATTCAGATTTATGGCATTTTGAAGAGATAAAAATTAAAGACAAGTGTTTAAAGGGAACAGCAAGTCATGTGAAAACGCATCACAAAATCTACAGCGTATGATAAACTAAATTGCGCTGCGTTCGAGTGTTTTCTTAGTGCGCGCGGTAAAGAAATTCCTATTTCAGAGTTTCCAATGGATGCCTCGAAGGTTTCAAACATCGCCATAACATTGTTTTGAATGCTGTGTGTGGTGAAACAAATGATGTTGATATGTAGACAGTTGTAGATTGGAAAGGGAAAATTAAAAACAGACAGAGAAACTAGGCGATAAACTACAATTATTGTATGTAAGTTGAAAACATATCACATAATACATATCAGCTTATTATTATTATTTACACTTGCTTCTAGATTATTCCGTCACTGTAAACCTGAGCGACTATTTCGTAATTTTTTGTACTCAAACACAACTCTCTGTAAGACGGAAACCTGCGTAAACGGAAAATAAATGATGGAACAATCGCGTTACGTTTTAGAGAGGGTTTACTGTACAAGCTTCCATTCCCTTTCTTCTGGTGTTTATTCCTGCTGCTTCTTTTCTTTACAATGTTTTTTTAAGTAATGCTATTGAAATAAACGAACGAGAAAGAGAATGAAATGTTTCAGCCCAAGAAAAAGTGAAAGGATATTATGAAACGGCTCGAGATCGTGTGCAAATCCTGTATGTACCGTTCTTATCACCTGTGCAATGTTAGAGAACCGTTAAAGCAGCGATTTCCAACTAAAGCGTTCATGACTCCACCAGGTCATTCACTCGAGTAGTGCCGTTCCTTCCTGACGACAACTTACTTAAATGGCTTGATACATTTACTTGGCTGAAATCAGTTCCATATATGTTCCGGAGCAGGTCATTTTCTACAATAAGGAACTATAAACTAACTGAATATTTTCGCATCTCTAGAGTTCAAGTACTAGCTACATTCTACAGTTAATCTCTCTTAAAACTTTATTCTGTGACTTTAGTCTCCATGCCTTAAAAAATAATAGAACTAAATTCTGGTCAGATAAAATCAAGGAAAACATTCTAATTCGTAAAAACCAGAGAATTGTACCCCAGTTATAAAACACAGAAACTGAACTGCAACAAACACACGAGTTTTCCTATCCTGTATATATTTAAAGTAGTTCCTTTAGGTATTATAAATGCTGCAGAGATAAAAAGATTCTTCTGTCCTGAAATATTGTCTTAGAAATTATTTCACTGTAAGCTTACCGGTTTACTCATGTGCCACATGCAGAAACAACACTAGGTTGCTGATATCACTATTCGTAACGAGTTGTAATATTTTTAATGTAGCGTTTTAAATATGTGATTCTGAACCACGTTGCGGCGACATTTTCTAAAATAATTCAAAACATGTTTTGTTCTGTCCCTAGTTGCGACGCTCTTTGAAGACGAATTCTTATGTGGTGTTTTATGTATCATCAAATTACGATAATTGAAGAAGTTTTAAGAAATTTTTTAATTTGGGTTCGTCAAATTTGGTTTTAAATTGATTTAAAATATGAATTCCCAGCCGTAACGTAATAATTCTCCCAAGGCGTAGTCTTAGAGTCTATCATCTCCTCCAGGAATGATTTACATTACAAAATAAATTACTGGATTTCTTTTTAAATATATTGATTTTAATTCTCTTTTAAACAAACTGACACAAAAAGTTATAACACAAATGAACCGATAATCTCTCCAATGTATTCACTCTTTAAGCGTGCTCTTTCTATAGATGATCAAACTAAAACTTTTATTTCTTTCCCCTACGAAGTTCAAATTTATCACCCCGTCCTTTTATAAAGATTATTCTCTTAACACAATCATTTTATTAAATTCTTTTCGTCTTTACACACATGTATGTTCTCTTCGACTATCAAAATCATCCTCTCTCGTCTTGCGAGAACGATTATTGATTTTTTTCACCATAGCAACCAAACATTTTTATGACGTCATTCGTAACAACCTATAGAAACGTCTTATTTATTTTTTTAATTTCACTTTCTTAACTTAATTTAAACATTAAAATACTTTGAAAATTCTTTAAATAAATTTACATTTTTAATAAAATCATAAAACAAATAAGGAACATTGATTTTCTCTTTCGAGGCTGAATTCAAAACAACTCTTACAGAGTTCACGTGAAGGGAAATAAAAAGAACGCAAATATTTAAAATGTTATATCAGATGACTCCCCTCAACATGGGAACATAAATGTAAGCTTAGGAAAGTCGTAAAAATGGCTACTGTAACCACAAAAGCTTATTTGTAACAAGTTCGGTGTTTTAAAGAGCTCTCCATTCTTCTTTGGCAATTCTCTATTATGCTTTCCCGGTTTTGCAAGCTCTAGAAAGCACACATAAAAGAGAACGTCACAAAATTTAAGAATATGTACATACGATATTACATACGATAATCTAATGCCGTAACATCATTTGGAACTTTTTAAGGAAAAAGCATATGATGTGTGCACTGGCATGACTTACTCTTCTTTTGTACAGACTATACCTCTATCAGCTTCATATTAATTAAGTTAAACATTGTCTTATTGCTAATTTTGTTGTAAGTGGAAGGCGAATAAGGGCGTACAGTAGGTTTTAAGAGAAATGTACCGATAAGTATTGGCAAATTCAGACAAATAACAAGCATATCTCAGTTATAGTCAACTGCACACACACAAAAATATGTATGTGGTTTAAATTGTGTTTTAACCAGATCTACATCTTTTGTGTAGTAACATTTTGGTTATTTGTTATGGTTTACCATTTATCAAAAAGTGATCCAGAATGAAGAGTACTTAAGATATTCCCAGAAAAGTCAAGATATACATTTCAATTGTCATTAAAGTATTTTAAACATATTGTATTTTAATACAAATAATTATATGTATGTTTGATAAAATCTGATCTCTAAAAGTGTTTCACGTAAAGGATAGTCTTGCGTGGGAGATGTTCTAGATAACCTTCGTGTCGAAACCTTGGAAGATGTTTAACTTATGTACCAAGTTTGGTACTGAACCGTTTTTTCATTTTTGAGTTATGACTTTACAAACACACAAATACACATATGAGCTACCAAAACATGTATTTCTGGTGAAATCTCGATATCGAATTTTAGGGTAGAGTGCAATACTTCCCCTACCTATAGTATGTAATAAAGAAAGTAAAAATACGAAATGTGCTCTCATGTGATGAGATTATTTGATCTGGGAGAATTTCTGAAAATCTGTCTTGCATCTGAATATTGAATTATACTAATCAAAATGATTAATGTGGGCGTGCCCGCCTCGGTACCGTAGATAGTGCGTGTCTGCCTCACGTTCAAGAGGTCCCCAGTTCGAATCTTGGTCAGGGTGAGTTACCTGGATTAGGGTTTTTAAGGGTTTTACCTTATCCTCAATGACTAATGAACCTTGGGCTCATTTGAGCATCATTTCGCCCATTTCATTCGTCTGATACGATAGCGTTAGAGGGTGTAGATTAAAAAAAATGTGGGCGTACATACACACACAGAAGTGGGGAGAGTTCCGAAGCATATGAAAGCGTATATTTTCGGAGAGCACAGTACTTCCTCTACCCACCTTAAAGAATTTATAACAACCCATGGCGTAATAGCTCAAAGTGGGCCTGAGCCTGATAACCCGACTACTGGTCCACATACGCAGGAGGAGATGTGGTCAGCATCTCGGTCTCCCCAACCGGAAAGTTGGCATTGTAGACCAGGGTTCCCTACCTGACGTAGCTCCTCAATTTCCTCATATGCTGAGTGGGCGCCAGTCCTATACTCAGGACTTAAAATCCGCACCCCCCGGTGGTGGGATCGATCCCGGGTGCATTCCGGTCGCAGGGAACCAAAGCACGCCCTCTAGCCTACTACGCAGGACCAAGGATTCTATCGAGAAACTAAATTGCTCTTAATTTCCAAAAAAGGCATTTTAATAATTTTCTCTCCGTGAGTTGTGACAGTACTTTGTGATAAATTAATTAAATAGCTCTAATATAAAGAAACTGTCAAGAAAATCTGAATTTTCACGAAACTGTTTACAATGACCTGTGATTGCCGGGTGGTTCCGTGGTTCAAATCCCGGCTATGGCATTGAATTTGAACTAAATCTACTATGTAGCTCATTTTTTTATAGCTAAGGATTTGTATGCAATATCGAACTGCAGCAAACCACGTTTCCCAGCGAGTACTATATGCCCACCACAAGAAGGCAAGCGGAGCATGAAGACCGAGTGGGGCTTAAACTGTTTATCTTTTCTGTTAGTGGATCTGTTTACTACAAAATGAGTGTATGAGCGTGCATATGAGTCACCCATGCTGCCAGATCTAATGCTCGTTTCAGTAACTACAGTGATAAGTATTATGAATGGATGAGTTATGTGACAACACTGTGTATTTTAATGAACCTAGCATCCGGAAGGCGAGCATAAACACAACAAAAGTGACTACTTTACACCTTCCTCTGCCTTGCTTTCTTGTGCTGGGCAGACTATTAACTTACAGGCGCGGGAGGCAGCGGAGTATGTCAATTTATTATTCTAAAAATAGTTAATTCTTTTGGGTGATTTGACAAATAATTTTTCTCATTAGTAGTAAATTTTATGAATGCTAGAAAAGAAGTTTCTAGTTTTCTCAAACATTCCATGCAATCCATTTACAATACACGTGACATGGATCATTTTAGGATAAGTAAGGGTGAGTCTGCTGCTGCTTTTTTCATATATGATATAGTATAAATCAACAATAAGAAAACAGTGTCACATCATACTCCTCAGACCACAATGGCTACATTTATCCATTAAATACTTCTGCAGGAGTTACATGTAACAGGGATTTCTTGATAGGATAGTAGAAAGTTTGCTTTTGACGTTTCATAATCATTCAATACCCTGACAATAATATCTATAATGTTCGTGCCATTAGAACTTAAAGTTTCACTCACATATTTTCATTAACACACATTTTAGTATATTTGTCACATTTCTTTGCAACACTTGAGAATGTAATCTCCCCTCCCCCGTGTAAAGCTGATTTATCAGGTGTGTAAATACCAGAATATACATAATCAGAAACTTTTTAAACTAAGGTTGGTTCAGTTTTGAAAGTGTTATATGCGCTTAAACCCTTGCTCTGCACAAATCTTCACAATACTCGTAACATTTGGAAGATCCTACTAAGGACCACTAATGCTCTAATAAATGGAACGTTTATAATATGTACAATAAATATTAATGAAACAGGAAATTTGGGAATGTTGATCTGCCTTTATAGCTTTCCCACAAGGGTGACAACGCAATACTTTACCATCGAAAGTGGAAACACCGTTTAGTTTAACAGCATTTTGAGGCAAATAGTAGCTTATCCTAAGTTTCAATTGAAGTATTTTCAGCTTACTGTGAAGTTGAACAGTCAAATGTCACTTCTATTAGAACCATAATACAACTGAAATGTGAAGAAGTAAGAGATGAGTCACGCACACGGGGATAAGAGACAGATTATGGTACGTATTATTGTACTTCATGTTTGAGAAACCAGAATATTTATATTTTATTTCATCTGGAGGGATACTGCAGCTGACATTTAAACTTTAATTCTTACACTTCTCAATAACAAATTGCAACATCTGACCTACTTAATTCATGCAATAGGTTGGATAGTGACTTCTAAAAATTATACTTTAAAAGGCTGCTTTTATGTCATTTATATAAATATCTCAAAATATTTATTGCATAAAAATCAGAAAATATGTTCTTTTACGTTAAATAAAATCTAAAATATACACTTCATGACATTTAACTCAGTTTGAAGTTAAAGTTTAGACTCAACATATGCATTTACCTAAGAATGCGTACTAAAAAACCCTTTTCCGTAAATATATTTTGTTTTTAATAAATCTATAATTCAGCCTGACTCTATCTATCCAAACCTTGCTCTACACACACACACACACACACACACACACACACACACACACACACACACACACACACACACACACACACACACAAGTTAATCTATAATAGTGGTTTAACTATGAAGCTTGGGACATAAGTACTTAGAGCATAGTAAGTTGACACAAACGGTGCATATCTCATTACATATGAAAACCACTAGTGGTTTATTGGGAATAATACGTGTCATTTGGAGAGTTTAATGTTATATTGACATGTTGGCTATGGTAGCTCAATGGTTAAGAGCAACCGGACGGACACCGGAAGATCCGAGTTTCAAATCCCGACTATGATATTGATTTTTCAGTCTGATTCTATCTATCCAATTTAGGTGGTCCTAGATCCTCTTCTAGAATATTCATTCCTAGCATTTAAGAAATCCATCGAATGTAGCGCAGGGTTTCCAGTTCGATTAAGATCCGGAATAACC
Source organism: Mantis religiosa (assembly GCA_030765055.1). Classification (NCBI taxonomy): domain Eukaryota; kingdom Metazoa; phylum Arthropoda; class Insecta; order Mantodea; family Mantidae; genus Mantis; species Mantis religiosa. Next base: position 351,506,189 of record CM060950.1, read on the forward strand.
TCTATAGGTCGGAAAGTAATCGATTAGTCATGGTAGGTGTCTTGAGATTGCAAGATCGGGGTCACTGAACTTGAGGGTTCCATTGTTTACACATACAACTGTTTCTGTGCGTGACCGAGATGTCAGAGCAGCCAAGTTTGGAATGTTACACCAGACGTGGTGTCTTTACCAACCAATCATGTAAACTGAATGATCAAATTGGAATTGTATGTATTTGCATACCTTCAAGAAGTTACAGCAAAACTTCTAATGCGATATCAGGACAATGGTTACTATCATGTTTTATAGAAGATAAAGAGATAATCATTAAAAATGTCAAGGCTTCTACGTCGACGTCAAGTGGGCTAGTACTATATGTAGCAATTGATGCTGCCTTTCGGAGACGTTGTGTAGCCCATTTTATAAATTAGACTGACATCGCTGAACTATCTCCTAAGTCATTTACTCCATGTGGGGAAAATATTGTAATGTCTCTGATTGAATCGATTACCATTGAATGGAAGCGGAGTAGCAAAGAAATCTACTCCAACCAATGAAAGATGCAATTATGTTCAGTGTCTTTTGGACTTGCAAGATACATTATCTTAAGGTTGGTAAAGTCTGAAGAAACAGTTCTTGATACGAATTATACTTTGGAATTAGTGTCTTAATCATTTAATGCAGGATTGCTTTTCTAGAAAATTAAGATCTTTACATACTTTATTATCTTTTTCAAGGAAAAAGTTTCAAAATGTAATATTTAGTTGAACTATCACTCAAGGAATAATACGCAAAAAGTAAACGTTTCACCTTTCCGGAGTTTGATCACGTATGATAGGATGATATACTCCTGCTTAACATTTGTTCCTCCGGTAGGTAGGTCTTCGGTCTCCGGGCCGGCCTTGTGTGCCGTTTCAGGACCACGGCGGCCGCTCTGTCTCCTCTCGCCTCGTCCTTCCTCCCGGGGATGCCACACTTGGAGTATGGGCATAACATATCAAGTTTGGTCGCAGTGCCAAATCCCCTCTGTAGCATAATCCAATCCAATACCTACAGTTTCTTTCTTAAGGACCTTATTTCGATACAATTTAGCGTTTCTGTTATGTAGCAATCGAAGCTTGCGCTGAAGTTAAGATGCTGCTACAACGGCTAAATAACTCTCTCTCTCTCTCTCTCTCTCTCTCTCTCTCTCTCTCTCTCTCTCTCTCTCTCTCTCTCTCTCTCTCTCTCTCTCTCTCTCTCTCTCTCTCTCTCTCTCTCTCTCTCTCTCTCTCTCTCTCTCTCTCTCTCTCTCTCTCTCTCTCTCTCTCTCTCACACACACACACACACACACTACATGCCGTGATCGTGGTATGCTCGTTTATGATATTCGTATGAAGTTATTAACATTTGTGAGTGTAAAAATAAAAATAATATTCTTTAGTAATCAATTTCGTTTATAAAATGTTAAAATGAAATCATAGATACTTTGTTTATTACACTTCCTTATATGGTTAAATAAAAATTCCAATTCAACTTTATGGACAATACGGCGCTGGGCGGGTTTTCCGCGGGATCTCCGGTTTCCTCCGCCACCTCGTTCCACCGGTACTCCATGTTTATCTCATGTATCATCAGTGTCACCGCCTGCGGTGCCATATGTAGTAAAAGAGGGTGTTAAACACTACAAATTTCCAGTTCTACTTTATTTGTTGTTACAAAAGCATTTTATAAGCAATTGAAAATTTTCCTACCCGATAATTATTGAGTAATGGAAATATTTCGTTAAGTACATTCTTTTAATGGCATTTAACGCCCCTTCTTACTATATACGGCATTACAGGTGATGGGCACTAATGGCTTTAACACTAGAAGGACCGGCGAGTATGGTCTACCGAGAAGGATCAACCCGTCATTTTGTCGGGTGCAGATTTATTTGCCCTTTTAAAAATAGTGAACAAATTTGAATGTATACCAGTTTATTTAATATTATTTATACAGTTTACCGGTATATAATTTTACTTTTGTCTGAAGAATTATATGGTAAAATGAACATTTTAAGTTAAAAATTAATCCAAATACATACTATAACCAAATGTAAAATGGACAACTTCCCTTAGCAAACACAAGTGTTTCAACATAACATTTTGAATGCCACAGTATATAGTAGAAAAAACACTTATAAACCTGATTTCGCTCATTCAAAGCCACCTGCAGCATCGCAGCACCTAACACACGTGTATTTTTTTATAATTAAAAGTATATATCTATATATATATATATATATATATATATATATATATATATATATATATATATATATATATTTCTTTTCCTTATTTAACAGTTTTTATTGTTTCCGTTTAATTACCTATCTGTTTTCTGTAGTTTCACACACATGCACTAAACACATAAACACCCATGCCCAGGGCGGGACTCGAACCCACAACCCTCTACGCGGTGGAAGGCTAGAGACATACGTTCTAACGACCATGGCTACGAGGGCCGGCTAAATTCAGCGTTGCCTAAACATCGTCCACAAACATACTTGCTGCACTTGTTACATAAATGCTTGCTCCTATTCTACCCTCTGCATCCACCAATTTGGCAAATCTTCCAAATGTTGCTCTGCTGAGGTACTGTGTTAGGAAGTGTATTTTGTACCCTTGTGGATTTATATGCTGAAGTCAACTCTTCTGTTAAATTGTATATGAACTGACGTCTGCTTACTTTTTCACCTTTTACTTCCTTATAGAGTACCCATGCATTAATAGCTTCCAAAGCCAACACATAGGCTACCTTCTACATCCATATTTCACTGTGTACAGTCGAGCCATTTGATCGACGACGTCAATACCGTACTTGGTGTTATTGCAGTATGCCACTGATTCTGGTAGCTTTTTAGGATGTTGTTTATTTATAGTAACTGTGTCATGCATTGAACTCAAAAGAAGCACATTTTTGTTCTTTCGCCCCTGATAACATGTCAGAGTTATGTCACCTGACTTATAAAGTACAGTTGTGTGCAAAGGTGCTATAGCACATTTTGCTGATTGAGAGATTTCGCTTCTACATTTCTTTACTGTGCCCTCAATGCTTGTACTTTTAAGCTTCAAACTTTCTGCAAGGCAAAAACAAAGGGCTGTATAAGACGCATTACAACATGCTCTGCAAGAGGAACACCTGTGGAGCGCTGCTCATCTTTGCCCAGGTGAGGAAGACCAGTTACCAGATACTTCGAATTTGCATCAACTGTAAGCCACAATATTCCAAATTTGTCCGGTTTATGGTCATATATTGAATGAAAGAGCATCTAGCCTTGCAAGGAAACAGTTGCTCATCCACAGTGATATTTTCACTTGGAATCTAACACTACAGGAAATTGGCAATAAAAGAATTCCAGACAAGAGTAGCAGCTGCAAAGCGATCTGTACCTAGTCTTTGAGAACGTGTGCCCTTGTCATCAAATTGCATAAACAACAACATTTCAGTGAATTTGTTTCTGCTCTTTGTGTTCCTGAAAAATGGTGGTCCCCAGTGATTCGACTATAACAACTTCAACGGAAAACTTTTTGTTCCAACACTCGTGAATACATAAGTAGTAGCACGAATTGCGCCATTTGGACAATAAAGCTTTCTTACTCATCGATAAAGGGTCTGCAGAGTGTCATAAACCGAACACGAAGGAAAACAGCAACATATGTGGACAAATCCGAAGGCTATTGTTCAAACTTTCGTACCCGTCAACGGGTACCCGCTCCAACACCTCGTAAATGCATAAGTGGTAGCAGAATTGCGCCATTTGGACAATAAAGCTTTCTTACTCATCGACAAAGGGTTTGCAAAGTGTCTTAAACCAACCAGGAAGGAAAACAACAACAAATGTGGACAGATCCGAAGGCTATTGTTCACACTTTCGTACCCGTCAAAATGATGGATGGCGGTCATTCTAGTAGTTGTTTGTACCAGTTCTTACAAAGGTCCAAGATGCTTAATTCTTTATGGACGTGTTTTGTCATAAAAATGTATTAAAAATCGTAGAACATGGGACGTGTAAAAAAAGCATAAGCAAGAAATAAATCGTCTAAAGCAGTGCATCTCCCAAAATGACGGGTCGGTCCTTCTAGTGTTAAATAAAATAACGGTTAGGAAAGGCAATTTGAGAAGGAAACGTTCCAGGTCTAAGTTTAGGTTACCTCCCTCCCCGACATGTCTGTTTTTTTATGACAGAAAAAAGAAACTGGGGAAGCCACGGAGCACGGCCCTGCTCCGCCCTGAACCGAGGAGCTCCCGTTCACGAGTACGTATTTAAACAATCTCGGCTACCCGTGTCGTTGGCATGTATATATGTGTAAACTAACCTTTAAACTGAGCAATAAGTGAACCTAATGGTATGAAAATGTGTTCCTTACATCAATCCGTACAACTTAGTATCCGTGCATTGTCAGCCAAAGAGTGGATGTTTTCTAAGAGACCTAAACCTTGCTATAGGTTTTCTTTTCAATTTAGTCCTCTAACGTTAAATCATATCAGACGATGAATGAAATGGGTGAAATGACGCTCAAATGAGTCCAGGTTTTGGAATTATCCGACATTCATCTTTTAGGAAAACCTTATCCAGATAACTCACCCTGACCGAGATTCGAACTCAGAGTCTATTGAACGTGAGGGAGACACGCTACCACCCAGGCAGGCTTATTAACATGTGGAAACTCTAGCCGTAATCTTTCTCGGAAAACGCTGAAATTGCCAAACCTATTCCCTACAGCCATGTTCTTGTAATAGAAATAAAGTAGTTAATGTAGACAGTTGATGAATGTATGACAGTGGAGAATTGAATTCACTGGAGTTTGTGATTGGTTTAAACTTCCTGGGAGTACAATAACGTCATTAATGTTGCAATGTTACAAGGAAAAATAGTGCTCATTAGAAGTGTCTTTTGTTTCCTCATTCATAACTGACTCATCCAGTGTGTTTCCTGACGAACGAGAGTCACGTGTAGCCGATAATGCTTTTCCTTGGCGCGATTAGATAAGATTAATGGTTACCCAGTTGTTCAATTTGCTAGCTGTAAGAGAAAACACATAAAATATTATTTAACAATCTTCTTTCATAAAGAATCATGTTTTAAAGAAAATAGTCACGTGAATTGAGTAGCTACTTGGTTGCAGACAGTGAAGAGGAATCCAAAGTGCTTGGATACTTGAACCGAACTATCCGGATCACTGTATTATAACTGCTTGAGAAGGCAGGGGGATAATTGTATGTAAATTTACTTTCAGTCCGTATCAGACTACCCACCAAAAACCCAATCATGCCCGCGCAATTGCGTAACATACTGTTTAGAATCATACATACACGATAATTATACTTTCACTTTAGTTAAGCCATCTTGAAGTCATATTCCCTCGTCATTTTCTGTTTGAAGCACAAAACATAATTATTTTGAAAATCTTAAATATAGAAACAAGATTACCTACTTCAAAACAGGTGTGAACTCAAGAGCAGTTAAATCTGATTATTAATATATATAATTTTGAGTCACACTATTAGTACTCCATGCTCCATAATTTGCTAGTGTTTACCTAGAATGCGTTTCGTTGGGACCTTTCTAACATCCTCAGCTAATGTCGACTAGTTCTATTCAAAATTATATTAATTTTGGCTTCATTGTATCTTAGTTCTTCTCATAAAGAATGAAATATATGTTTGAAAATATATATTACATTGGATTTTAACAGAGTATGTTAAACAATTTCTGGTTCTTGTAGTTTATTTATTTGTTAAGATTTCTTTATTACGGTTTTGTTTCAACATTGTCATACATTCTCCAGCCTCAAATTGAATCCTAAACCTCGAGATTTGAAGGCTAGAGTGGTAACCATCCCTTGTAGCAGTTATTTTTATACTTCATGTTGTTAGGAATAGTCAAGAATATTAGTATTTATATAATAAAATAAAGAAGAGGATATAAAGTGGGTAATGGTGTAACCATGGCAACGGATCATGGTGAGTTGTTGAATATTTTAAAACATTTTGTTTTGTTTCTTAAAGTATTAGAGGTACGTTGTGTAATTGTCTATCCGAGTGTATAACAGAAATAATGTTGTGTATGCATCAAAGATGTATAAGTAGCGTGTGCGAAAGAAAAGATATAGTTCACTGTGGAATCTACCGCTGGTTGTAAAAAGACTACATTAATAATATTTGTGATTGTTTCAAAGAATTTAAAATTGTTTATGGGGAATTAAAATTCCATCTTTGAACGAGAAAAGTATTATTCATTCTTTAAAGATGGCAATACCATCTTTATCAGCCCCGTTACCGCGATCCTGGGAAAGAGAAAGAACTCATCGCTCAACAAGTATAAATGCGCCTAATTATCCAGAGTTGTAGGAGAAACTCATAGATTTATTCAAGATTGTCACCAAAGGTGAGAAATTAATCTACATCCACAATCATCGCATCATAATCCATCACAACAAAATCCGCTTCACCCTTCATGACTATTCCCTTGCTAAGCCGGCATTTAGAATCTAAGTCTACCTGATCTATTTTAAAAAGTAAGAAATAGGAAACAACAAGTCGGGACCAGTGGGCCCGCCTCGGTAGCGTGGTGGTAGCATGTCTGCCTCACGTTCAAGAGGTCCCGAGTTCGAATCTCGGTCAAGGTGGGTTACCTGGATAAGCTTTTTCCGGGGTTTTCCCTTATCCTGAAAGACGAATGTCGGGTAACTCTAAGCTCCATGGACCCCGGGCTCATTTGAGCATCATTTCACCCATTCCATTCTCGTCCGATATGACTTAACGTTGGAGGACGTAAATTACACAAAAAAAGGAGGGACCAGCGAATGGAATACAACTATTAATTTGACGCATACACATTAAACTACACGGGAACTAAACTCTGTTGTAAATTTCTTGAAAAAGATAAAACTTGCTGGAATTACGCAGCACTACGAATTCTTTCTGTAATCAAGCTACCGCATGAAGGGTTTACTAAATCTTAACTTTTGTCATTTGTTTTTCTAGAGTTTTTCTTTTGTTTTCAAAGTGTCGTTATTACAGCTCCGATTTATATATACGAGCCTCTCAGTCTATTTTAGTATTGGACGTGTTCATTGCAATAAACAATTAAATATTTTTTACAGTTTTCTCAAATAAACGACTTTCCTCTATCATTTAAAATGTTTTCATATTTATATTAGCAGCTCTTTGTAGATGTTGCGTAATCTATAATTTTTTTGTTGCAGGGCACCTATAACAATGGTATAAAAATAATATGGGTTTATTTTAGTTAAATAAAATCAATAATTACTAACTCGAAAATCGCAATGGGTTTTAAAATATTCTGAAAATACAAAAATAAAACTTAATGTTATAACATATTTGTACAGTACTATATTTCTAACTGTTGTGAAGAGTAGCATTTCCATCAATCTATCATTCAGTTTCCATTGCTGTTCTTCTCCTTCGGCATTTTAATATTCCCTTTGCTACCGCTTACACTTCAAAAATTACAGTTAGCGACACATTAGTACAAGTTTAAAAGTTAAGTGAAAATGAGATTTTTTAATCCTTGTAGAGGACAGCTTCCAATATTAATAACAACAGTAACAAGTTTATGATTCAACAGCGGCATCAAACTTTAAAGATTTACCGCTTGTAGTTTAAGTTGTTGAGCGGCATATTTTATGCCAGGAAGTGCTCATTGTTGAGGCTTTGTTCTCATTTCGGCGACCTTTTATGATTTATAAACAATACCTAAGTCCTACACAAACAGAGTAGTAAAAGAGAAATTTTCTCCTATCTTCTTCTTCTTAAAATATCGAGGTGAAATATTTGTACGAGTCATTGCTGAAAAAAGTAAAACGTATGCATAATTATACAGAAATTAGTTAAATATGCACTAACCCCTTAAATATGCGTTCATATTCACCATAAGACTTCCGCAATAAGCCCCTTACAATATGGAATAAATTTATTACTTAATGCACATGTTTACTATCAAGGAATAATACACGCAAATAATAAAAAATACAAGATCTATTCATTATACTTATAACTCCTAGCAAAAAGTCTATGTGCATCCCTAGTAATTTTTTTTTTTTTCTGGAAGGCGATGTTGATAATAACAGGAGTACTTTTCCATACTTGAAGTGCACCGATCTGTGATTACACAACTTGCCTCGAGACTTTTGTGAAAGTTTTGATCACAGAACACATACACAACCAACATCACGTGACAAGAAGCATCAGGAGAAAGCTGCCCGCAATGTACTGGGGCGACCGAATTCTCTCTCTAGACTAGACCATGGTGGAAACTTCGAACTCGTTTTACTTTCTTTTGAAGCTTCTAACACGGTGACCTGCGACGTATATCTCGTAAGAGCTAATACAATTTTTACCAGACCATTAAACAAAATACGTTTAACTGTCAGGATTTGTTGTATGAGGAAGTTATGCTGAGTTTTGTTGGCGGCAGTAATCTGGCATCTCATCAATATGTTTAAACATTCTTAGTAATTAATACTGCAGATGTTCAACAATATTGAGTGTGTGGGGAGTAATCTCGGAATACAATCAACTGATTGTTGTGGCACTTATTGCATAATTGGAAGCACGTGTTCTTCTCGACGGACATGGGCAACAATACAGCAACTAATTTCAGCTCCTAAATGAGTAACATAAAAAGGATTTATTACTTGGGTATTAAAATGTGAGCAATTTAGACATAAAAGAATATGCTTGCGTACAAGCTGTCACTTTTCTTAGAGAATGCTATAGGTTAGAAAAGAATAATTGTTATTACCTCACAAAAATGCTTACAAATTAAGACAAAGTCGCAAGATATACTATTCCAAGTATTATATATTTGGCAACTGAGAAAACAACAGACACAGCAAAATAAAAAACAATCCTTATAACTAAGGAGTGGATTCCTATGACATATCATTTTGGGGTCTTAAAAGTCATATACTCACTTTTTCAGATCTTTGGTCATATTTAAGTTATTTACATGATAAAGTCATATTTTGGGAATTAATATATTGTAGTCAGTAGGCAATTAGAAATAAACCAGTTATGGATTCTTTAGAAAAAGTAGTTCAAGGTATTTGATTCTTCCTATTCGTCATCCATTAAGATTTGCAAGATGCATTTTCTTCGTCGACCTTGGCAGCAAATTTGGCATGTATAAAATCGAAATTTGGCCGAATATCAGGTCCGATTACCCGCTTAGAAGCTGTAGTAGTTTCACTTAGTGATGCATTAGAAATTGTGAATGAAATTGAAAGTTAATTAAAGCGAACAAAAGGTAAAGTGGTTGAATAAATTACTGCAAAGCTGCAACGGTTGTTAGTGTCTAATACAGGTTATACTGGCCCTTTCCAATATCAGTGACATTATTTGTGGGCTTGAAGCAAAGTTTTAAGATTCTGAGCCGGAATTTTCCCCAAATTAATTAACTTACTATAACCTCATGTAATGTGGAACGTAGTTTCTCCAGATATAAGAACAATAGAAGAGACTTTCAGTTAGACAATCTAAAAATGTACAGTGTCATTAAATGCAACTTTGCTGCTGATGAAAACTAACCCCCAGGTATGAATATTTTATTTCTGTTAAATATTCTTTTCTTAGGTTACAATAATTATTATTCTCTAATTTAGAACTTCTTAAAGCTACAAAGTCCACAAATTCATTAAGTTATAAAGGCCATATTTTTGTCTATTTAGATCGTATTTAAGTTATTTTTAGGTCATAAATGCATGCATATTTTCCATTTTTAGGTTGTAGGAATCCGTCCCTTACTTGTAACGGTGCGATATGTACGTGATACTTATTCCAAAACTATCTAATAGAGATTATACAAAAAAATATTTGCTGCATTTTGCCTGGATGTAATCGAGTTTATTACTGCTGTGTTATAAAGGCACCTGCACTGTGTGAGGTATCACAAATGAATAAGGCTTATGGTCTGAATGTGCCAACCATATTTATTTGTTACTGATGTTTGTGAAAGCGAATTACACACAAAAAAACAAAACTTCAATTGAGCTCTTATCAGATATAAAGTACTCCTAGAGCTGATGGACAATCACAGTTTTTATTTTGTCCATACTCATGTACACAGTAAATGTACATGTAAATAAAAATAACGACATATTCATAGTTTTGGTTTACATCGCATTATATAACATAAATCCTACCCTCCGACATAGTTACGAATGATACATGCTGTGCAAAACATGCCAGGAAATAAAAAATAGACAACAGTTCAACTGACTTGATTCAGTGAACCTGGAGGATTAAAGTACTATATGTACAATCGCAGACAATTCATCAGGAGTGTCTATTGAGGAATCACAAAGGGATTTTGATTACCTCTTGTTTCTCCTTGTCACAATATTCAATCACGTTAAATATGAAATCTCGCGCCTGCAGATGTATGACAAGATTACAACTGATGAAAATGTACAGACACTGGACTCGCCGTGTATGTGCGCTATAACTTCTATAACAAAACATATAGCAAGACAAAATGCGCTATAACGAAACATATCTGTGTTTGGTATATTTTCCGTTACGCCTCCTCGCTTTGCCTATAGTGATCCTAGTATTGTATGTGTTTGTGGAGGACATGGAGAGTTTCAGTGTTTCCGAAGTCCATGCCTACAGCAACGATAGATACGCAAAGAAATATTATTTGATTTATTTAACATTTTAGGATGAATTCCAAGATACTGCTTGTTGCATTATTTGTATATATTTTGGCGATGTTTATTACGCCCTCTTCTTTAGAAACTATTTTAATAACGTCAACTTATTATTACTGTTCTTATACAAAATGTTAGCTTTAAGAATGGGGGAAAAAGCTGTGAACACTACGGCCAAGGCTACGGCCCGTAGAGATGAGAAGACAAGAGAACTGTGTGTTAGTGGCAGCCGCAGCGCAGCGGGGTCATCTTTCTAAACTAAACTTCTCTGGAGCCACTTCGATGCCCCCTCTATCCGGGTGAATGGACTGACAGTCGGGCAGGTTTCGTGTTAGGGAAGAAACAGTTCTCTCCTTAAAACACATTCACAGCATACATTACGCACTACCGACCATCATGCCAGGCTCTGCAATTCTGATAGGTGAAAGAAAAGACATAAGCGACTGAAAACTTCGTTTACCGACCCGGGAAAACCAAGAAAGTCTCCAATGACAGTGCTGCTAGTCCAACGGGAATCGAACTTAGACATCCTGCTCACTATGTTTTATACTGACTATATATAATTAAATCTGAATATCGAACCCCGGCATCTAGTTTTTTTTTTTTTTTTTTTTTTTTTTTTTTTTTTTTTTTTGTAATTTTACGTCCTCCAACGTTAAGTCATATCGGACGATGAATGGAATGGGTGAAATGATGGTCAAATGAGCCCAGGGTCCATAGAGCTTAGAGTTACCCGACATTCGTCTTTTAGGATAAGGGAAAATCCTGGGAAAACCTTACCCAGTTAACTCACCCTGACCGAGATTCGAACTCGGGACCTCTTGAACGTGAGGCAGACATGCTACCACCACGCTACCGAGGCGGGCCCCCGGCATCCAGTATCTACACCGAGGTATATATTCACATTTATCTATTCATAAAACTTCAATATATATAATCAATGTACATCCACTTATCAGATACTACTACAACAATTAAAAAAATAAGGAAAATTAATTTAATAAATACAAAAAAGATAATGTCAAAGAACAATAAAGAAAAATATAAATTCCTATTTTAAAAGTACTGACATCCAGCAATTACAGCTGGTATCCGGCTGCCTTTTTAAAACTATAAACAACAATAATTTGCAAACATTAAGAGCATTCGTATCCAGCACTACTCTCTAAATATAAGTTTATTAAATTATGTATATTTTAATTTATTCTAAATAGAATTAGATTAATTTACCATTGTCTAAGTATAATATTTCTCTATTCTTTAATTTTATTAACACATATAATTTTATACTAGTTTAATAAATTGATTTTATTAATTCCCTTCATCGCTTCTTTCTTAAATTGTTATAAAATATAATTTTAAATTAATTAAATTTATTAATTTTGTTTGTATCATTTAATCATTTCTTTCTTCCATAATTCAACATATTTTATTAGCAGTACATTTATTTCAAATCAGAATTTAAAAAAAAATACTTTCCTCTAAACAAAAACATTATTTTTATGTAAATATCTCAACTCTTTTTTTAATTAAAGGAAGTCACTAATTCATTTAAACATTTGCTATAAAACACTTTTGAAGGTCCCTTCCAAGTAAAGGCTGGAGGCGTGTGCTTTTTCCACAGGTATACTGCACATAGAATGTACTGTTATCGGTCGCGCATGTAAACAACGGCAGGTTGGTATAACTTTAACCATGACAACCGCCTTACTGCGATAGGAAACAGAACAGTAGCGTTACACTGGACCTTGCGTCTGCATACACTTGCAAGGCAATGCTTCACTAGTTCCCAGAATTACTTACGTTGTTTTTGACGTTTGCGCATTTGAGGGCCGTGCTGTACATCTGACACCATTCATACTCTGTGTGCAGCTAACTTGTATCGCATGCGAGCGCACATCTCTCCGGCCTTTACTCCCAAGCTTTTTTGCTTACAAAATTGGTCTAAATCTCCAAATATTTTATAAATTCTGCACTCATAATATCATATAAGTAAATTCTCTCTAAGTTTCTTCTGTGTTATTAATTTAATTGGTCGTACTTATTACATTCAAATACCGCGTGTTCTGGGTATCTTTAACTTTACATAATTCATAAATATCATTTATAGTTTTATCTATTTTTGCCAGTATATTTTATATGCCCATGAGGTCCCAAGTTCGAATCCCGGTCAGGTTGAGTTACTTGGGTAAGGTATTTTCCGGGGTTTTCCCTTTCCAGGGAGACGAATGTCAGCTGAGCATCATTTCACCCATTTCATTCATCGTCGGATATGACTTAACGTTCAAGAGCGTAAAATTAAAAGAGAAAAGGTATGGCCTATGACGTGTTATAAAATGTATCACTCTTTTTGTTGGTAGAACAAATTTGAAATACAATCTTTCATATATACTTTTAAAACATCCATAAGTTCTCCTTCCTTCTTTTGTTCCCATTTTTTTTTTTTTTTTTTTTTTTTGCCACTGTAATTTTAAATTTCTTTATTTCTAGTATCGTAGTACATGCAAAAGTATTCAGGGAATTCGTTAACTCTTCCGCTTTCTTTACGCAGATCACAAGACAAATGCATGTATTATCTTGTTGAACAAGGCCGCCAGCAATGAAAGCAATACGGTAGTAAACCAAACCCATTCCACTGCTTTTTACTGCCTTCACGAGGAAGAGTAGTGAAGGTTATATTCAAGGCTTCGTGAGTGACACACGCTTTTGTGGCATTCTTACGGACGCAACAATAAATACTACCTGTCAAAATTGACCCAAAATGTGGATATGTTACATTTTTTAGCTTTTGTTTTTTTTGAAAAATGAATGTTTAATGTTATACTCTAACTACCACTATTTAAACAAATTATATGACCGTTTAAAGGTCTTGGTCCTAAGCAATACAACTGTATAACACACTGAATGTGCCAAATTATATCCTAACAAGATGAAATTTTAACCACAGTATTATTGCATGCAGTGTTTATACTACACCAAGTTTGATGCACCTTGGTTTGTGTGATTATATATACATATGAAAATTTGTAGGTAATATTTTATAAATTTAAAATGCCCCTAACGACGAACCAGTTCCAATATTTTAATACAAATTAATTACTGTATTACAGGCAACAATACGAAGTCACAATAATGTATTTGGCTGATCTATAAATGTTAAATAAAAATAACATTTTAATTTTCTTATAGTTTCCTCCTAACATGTATATTATATTACTCTTCTGACAATACACTTGCATAAAAGAGCCTTATGAATGACAGAAAAATATAAAATTAAAGTATACAGGGATAGAGGATACTGATATTAGGGCCCTCAAGCAAACTGGTCTGATTAGTGTGAGTATAAATTAAATAACTTCTTCATTACATAATAAATAAACATTATAGAAATAAAATGTCCTGTGGCAAGCGTGCCTGAAAAATGTTAAAATTGCTTGCAGGAGACTAAAGCCGGCAAAAATTTCAACAGAAACAGAAGAAGGTAGCAGGTCTGCTGTAGCTGGGCAGTTTCAACTAAGGTAAATTTGAAAAAATGTACAAGAACAAATTGAGTAAATATTTAAAGCTTATTTTCCCCCCAAAACAATATTACAGCATCTTTTGCCATATAAACTGTTCCGCACAATGAAGTTTTCAACCAATTATTTCAAGCTTTTCTAGTTAGTGTACAAATACATAATAAATTAACCTATAAGGCCATTTTATGTTTATCTTCATTGTTAGTAAGAAGAGAAAACATGATAAATTACAAACATATAAGAAAATTAAAATTTAAACTTATACATAATATTTTATTTCTGTTTACTTGTCACAAAATTAGCCAAATATACATTGATGCGACTGCTGTCACATTGTTGCTTATACTACAGTATACTAGTTTTATTAACATTTAAGCAATTAATCATCATCAGTTCTTAAGCTTGTAAAACATGACCTACATTTTTTTCGTGTACAAATATTTTATCTTGCAAACCAAGGACCATAGTGCACCAAACTTGGTGTGGTGTATCCAAGCAATACATAACTGCCTCTTTGGCGTGATGGTAACGTATTTGCCTCACATTCAAGAGGTCCTGAGTTTCAATCTCGATCAAAGTGAGTTATCTGGATTAGGCTTTGTTTCTGGAATTTTCCCTTATTCTGAAAGGGAAACTCTAAGCTCTATGAACCCTGAGCTCATTTGAGCATCATTTCAACTAATTCATTCATCGTCCGATATGACTTACCTAACGTTGCAGGATGTTAATTAAAGGTTACAAATTCAGTCTAGAATAAAAATTAGCGAATTTAGTAGTGACGATACAACCATTGTTGCCAAGGCTTGTCCCTTTATTGATTACCATGGTTGTATTTTAATATACCAAACTCTATATGTTTATCTGTATATACAATATACCTGTAATAACAGATCTGAATAAGATAAGCGCCTTAGATGGCACACATATGTTATCAATGGAGTTCGGATTTATATGCACTATAAAGTATGAATATAAGCATGCATCTATGCACTAAAAATCTGCTAAATATGCTCTAAAAACTTGATAATGTGAATTTAAAATAAAGTACATCATTTCATCTTTCTCACATTTATTAATCTTAAAGTAATCAGATAGTAAATTCTTAAACACAGGCACTAATTAAGTTTTATTGGTCTCTCTTTTAGTCTATTTTAGCATTAGTCGTGTTTATTGCAATAAACAATTAAATATTTTTCACCGTTTTTGGAAGAAACGATTTTATTCTGTCACTTAAAATGTTTTTATATTTCTATAAGCCGCTGTTTATAGACGTTGCGTAATCTAATTTTTTGTTACAGGGCTCCTATAATAATCTATAAAAATAATATGGGTTTATTTTACTTAAATAAAACCAATAATCACTAAATGGAAAATCGCATTGGTTTTTTTTTTTAAAATATTCATAAATATAAAAATAAAACTTAATGTTATAACACGCTTGCGCAGTACTGTATTTCCATCTGTTGTTAAGAGTAAGATTTCCATCAATCCATCATTCAATTTCCAACAAACCAAATAAGCTTTACTGCTCTTCTTCTTGGGCATTGTAATATTCCTTTTCCTACTGCTCACATTTCAAAAATTAACGATTTGCAGCACATTAGTACAACTTTAAAAGTGAAGTGAAAATGAGACGTTTTAATTCCTTGGAGATGTTATCGTTGCGGCAGACGGCTTTCGTTTGTAATATTAATACAAACCATATAAGGTTTCATGATGCAACAGCCGCAGCGAACTTTAAAGATTTACCGCGTGATTGTTGATTGTTTAAGTTTTTGAGCGGCATATTTTTATATCAGGAAGCGCTCATTGTTGACACCTGCGTTCTCATTTTTGGCGACATTTTATGGACTGAAACATGATAATTAAGTCCTACTCAAACAGAGCAGTAAAAGAGTAAGTTTCCCGCATCCTTCTCTTCTTAAAGTATCGGGGTGAAGTATTTGTACGATTTATTGCTGAAAAAGTCAAATATATGCAGAAATTAGTTAAATATACAGTAACTCTTTAAATATGCATTTATATGCACTATAAAACTTCCGTAATAAACTCATTTCAATGTGAAATAAATTTATTACTTACTTGCATATGTTTAAATAGCAAGGAATGAAACATGCAAAAGTGCAAACATCCAGCTCTAGTTATCAATCACACGTACCATTTTGCTAATCCACATTTGCAGAACTAAAGAGCAGAGGAGTACAAATCATTAAAGTTTCTATTTTAAAACTTATTAATTTTAACTTATTAATTTTCACAAACTATACTACACAAATGTGTATTGTGGAAATATTTTTAAATACCCTAAGGTTTTGGTTTAGGTAACTTTAATCAAACATTTCATTAGAGGCTACGTGGGCCGCTTAATGCAGGGCCACTGCCTCCGTACAAAGACATTCATGAGCAGAGGTCAAAAATGGGGGTAGGCATGTGATTAGCATAACAAGTGACACCGACAGTCATCATTTCTCAATTAAATAACTGCTCAGTACATATCGGCGGAAGAAACGTCACATGCAGAACCGAACACGGGTCCTTTTACATCACAACCAGTAACGCAGTAATGAAGCAGTATTCCTACAATTTATGATTTTCGTTTTTAAACAGTTCTTAAAGATGTGTATTATATCATGCCTTATTGATTAATTTTAAATAAAGGAAATTATGAAGAAACAATTTATAGATACACATTTGACGCAACAATGGACGGGAAAACTCTGCCAATTTGCATCTGTACTTATAATACTAATTGTTATACTGTCAGAAATGTTACTGTTGTAATTTAGCAAAATAATAAGGAAACAACAGAAAGCATTTGTGTTGAATTCTAACGCATTCAAATCCAATAATATGGACACACTGCCTATCTGGTCTGATGGCTAGCGAGCTATCATCTAGTCATCGTGATAAAGCTATGAACTTTGATCTTCATTCAGTGGCAGATAAGTTTATAAGCAGGAATGAATCTGTTTAGTAGTATTTAATACCTGTTGTTACTGCAGAGGCGGGCGGGATTTGAGGGCAGAACTACCATTAATGACCTCGGCCTACCGTGTCGGTACGCATGAACTGAGACGTAACAGTTTCTCCGGAGAACAGTAAGATAAAACACAAAGATAAAAATTTTTGTCTTCTAAATTTGTGTTAGTGGACCATTTGATTAATTTTCAGCACCTGCACTATACTGAGGATAAATACCTTTTGCTTTAATAGTTGCAATAAATGTTTTATTAATAGCCGATTTTATTTCATAATCCTCGTTCCCTCCAAATCACTTGATAGGAGTTGGTTTTGCTTTATTGCAGTGAACACCTTAGCTGTGTTGTGAGTCTAATTATAAAATGGACATGAAAGAATTCGGTGGATGTCCTATTTTTAATACACGTTGGCCAGCTAACGTAAGAGCGAGCGAAACCAGCAAAGTCCAACCAGTACGTCCTTGTGTTGAACGGAGATGAGGTGAGAGTTGACGCTTTGTCCTACTTCAGCAGAACTGGAAAGTTACTTCTTGTAGTTCACAGCCCTTCACTGCGGGCAGGGAAACACTTCCACTGTCCCAGACGATCATCGAGTAAAACCGGAGCAATTGTGTGGTTCATGTAATCCCAGGAGCTTTTTGTACGTTACATCTTTGCAAAATAAAACCTTCTGCTGCTTTGTAGATAATCCTTCATTTAGGCACAGGATAGCACATAAGTCATCAAACGAAGAAGACATCCTGAACTGACTGAATGGAATGGAATAGTGTAAAAGCACCCTATTCCCATCCTCGAGTTAATAATAAAATGAAATCATAATGTACATCTTCCATCTAATCTCCCTCCATCATATTCATTCATTTATTAGTTCTTCTAGCACCTTCTAAGAAAGGGTGATCGAATGTTGCATTCCAAATAAAAATTCGATAGTGAAATTTTACTGTAAATTCATATGTAGGAACTCACTTAATAAAAAAAAAAACATATTTTTGCTTTTTCTATGTAGGTACTTACAGGAAATAAAGAAAATGTGCACCTACCGTATTGCATCCAAAAATTCCATAAGATTTAATCGAAAATATGTGCTTTGAGATTTTGAAGAAATAAAAAGATGTGTGTGTGTGTGTGTGTGTGTGTGTGTGTGTGTGTGTGTGTGTGTGTGTGTGTGTGTGTGTGTGTGTGTGTGCGCGCGCGCGCGTGAAATGAGCAATTGGTTAAACAATTGGCATTTAAGTTCAGCGTATTCCAAAAATGCAACAAGAATTTCAAGATATTCATCCTATCCCAATCTACGCTTTAAGTGGAAACTTGTTCACCAGTTTTTATATTCTTAAACGTGTAACAGTAGTTTTGGGTTATGTTTGGAGGAGGTATGAAAAGTTTATACATTTATAAAAAAAAAATGATTATGTAAATCTATTTAGTCATTTAAATAAGTAAAAATATATGTAATTTTGTGATTGGCCGTAGTAATAATTGTATGACGTGGAATTAAATCGACCAATCACAAAATTAAGATAGGACTAACGATAGTTACGAAAAATCAATAATCTTGATAGAGATGTTTTGTAATGGTGAGTGTGATGAATAGTGGTACAGGATCAAGGACTTTTATGTAATATTTGGAACTGTTTAAATATAACAAAGTAAGAATTTATCGAAATGTTGGAAGTATCCTGAAAGTGACTGGGAAAGGAAGTTTAAGTAAAATGTAATTCAAATAATACAATTAAATAGTTACAAAATTTGACTTCTCCGAAACTTTATTCCGAACCACGCCTGAAACCAAGATTCTCATGACTCTTATTTAATCAAACACAATCATCAAGAAACAACTCAAAATACAACGAATTAACCCTGTTATATCAGGCTTCTCGACGTGGATCTTCGAAAAGTCAACGTGCATCCCGTCTCAAACATAGAAATCCCTCACCAAATTGCGCCCGAACGTGTGGCTGATTAAGATAGAGAGAAATTAACTACGAATAGTCCCAAAGGTCTGTTCCAAACGGCTCTACAGACTTTCATTAAAATAAAATGTTTAAGACATTTTCATGACAAATGAAATGTCTTGAATTTTATGGGAATAGTCTCTGTTTTCTCTTTACTCTTGATGCCTTTTGTATAACTGTAAGAGATAAACAAAATTGTACTGCGGCTGGCCCCGTAGAGCATCTGCCTGTCGTGCTAGAGGTCACGAGTTCGATTCTCGACGATGAGGATTTTTCTCCGACCAAGATAATTACTCATCTTCCCCAGAGTCTGGAAGTATGAATGAGAGTGCGAATGTGTGCGTGATCTAATGTTTAAAAACCCAACGTATACGACTTAACACCTTCGATATGTCTCCAAAGGAGAACGGCCGCCGATATGACCACTGCAGTTAAAGGTAGGGTATAAATGGGGGGGGGGGGGGAATTACTACGATAAAATTGTGGAAGTGGATATAGCACACAATTTACGTCAAATACATAACCAATTTTAAAACTATTTCTTGTTATTGGTTTAAAATTTCCAACACTACTTTTGAAATGGGATTAGCATTAGGATTACCACAGAGGGGATTCGGCACCTAAACCTGTGGTTTATTGTACCTAAGCCCCAAGTGGGGCATCCCCGGGCCAATACTGACGTACGCAGCCCCTGTCTGGGGATACGCTGCGAAAACACATATAAACAGACTGCAGACACTGCAAAACAGAATAATACGAATTATTGCAAAGGTTCCTTTGGTAGCTCCAGCTTATCGGCTGCACGAGGAACTGAAGCTCCACTCGATCGAACAATTTATTAAACTACTCAGTTATAACTTATATGACAGAAAGGCAAAAAACAAAAACCCTCTAATTCGCGACTTAGGCGCATACGGTACACAACATGACATTCACAAAAGACCGCTCTCATTATTTGACAGAACTCTTGGCCTGGGGGAACCAGAAATAAACATTCAGGATTACCTAAACAACTTAGTACCACCTTAATCATAAGCCATGGCTTAGCTAAACACTACTGACAGCCCAGTGGCCCTGGAAGTCCCTGCTAGGGGTCGTTCTGGGGACTAGTGAAAATTACCAAAGCATCACACATGGACATGAGAAGACAACTCAATTGTAGATGTATAAACAAAACAATAATCTAGCAAGATTAGCTCACATGACGTGGACTACACTCAATCCTGAGCATATATCCAAAATATTTTGTTGTTATTTAGTTAAGTTACATTAAATATATCCATATTCACATTGAATGCATGCAAACCAATGCCTAACAAATTGACGCCAGACTCAGAGCCGCTCCTGGCCTGATATCTTATCCAACTTATTCTTAAGCACTAACAATTAATGACACCGTCCTTATGTTTCAGGACCTCACAGATATCTTGGAAGACGGTGCCTCCGTCCGGAGGCACAACAATATTACACAACCCAATTCCACTCCTGAATTTCCAAGGTCGCAAGTAGGACCTCGGTCATGCTTGTGTCCTGGCGCCATCCTCACCCGGCCTAGGCTTTGCCTAGCCGTAATATCCTCTCCCAGAATCCGCAGGTGCAATAGCGGTACTGCTGCACTTCCTCTCCCGAATTCTCACCGGTGGAGGTTTTTTAGTGGGTAGGGCTGACGGATCTCTCTCCGTCAGAGGAGTCCCACACTCCGATCCCGGGGCTAGTGCATAAATGCATTTTTCCTCCACTCGAAAAAAAAATCCCCGGGAGGAAGGATGAGGCGAGAGGAGATAGAGGGCGGCCGACTCAAGGCGACGAGACACTCGCCAACACTTCAACCCTGAAACAGACCGCCGGATGAAAGATGAGAAATGATAATGGAGATGAATTGGAGGGACAGGAAGTGAAATTAGAAGTCATCATCCCCCGCCTTTCCTTCCCCCGCCTTTCCTCCCTCCTGTTCATTCAAAGAGAACAGAAGCTCAAAGTCATAACATCTCCGGAAAGATTTCACTATCACTTTTGCCGACTGAATCTACCTATTCTCAGTATACCTACAAGGAAGTGTATAATAAAACAATTGATAATAATATATTGCGATTCTAAAGTGGTAAGCACTTTATACGGAACGAGGAAAAGGTTTGAAAAAAAACGAGGCGCTTGCACCGAGATTCAATTTCCGAAATTCCGTTGGCTGCTTACTACATGTGTATTGCATACTATATTTTGCACTATATGTATTTATATCAATATGAACTTTAGTAATTACGATATTAGCTGAAATAGTAATAAATATAATTGAAGATTTTTGAACGTACATCGCCTATATGTGTTGCTATGTAGAAATAATAAATGTTGTTGGTGTCGCCATATTATATTTGTTAAAAATGAAAACGAATTTGACTGAGGGTTTAATTATGATTATGTATTGGTCTACCAGTGGGGATAAACAGCATCGATGCAGTATGTTCAAAGATAGCAACATACTTGAAGTTAGAGGATCCAAAATCTTACACTGGTATTGCCTTTGAAAGGACATTTGCTACTTTCTTCGTAGATTCTGGTGCCGATGTACTGTCACTGAAACGGCATGGAAGATGGAAATTATCTACAGTGGCAGAGCGTTGTGTGGAGAATGCTCTGCGAAGTAAAATTAAGTTTGCTAACAAGATTTTGTTCAGTGGGAACGGTACTGATGGAATTTCAGCAAAGACAGCAGGACCGTCCTCTTCTGCAGAAATATAAAAAACAAGTTTAGAAGTAAAGAGCAAGAGAGGAGTTAGTGCAATTGCATTCAATAAATTGTAAAGATGTTAATATCACAATTAGAATTTCAAAATAAATGTTTCTAGTTACCGCACTAGTGCTTTTGGTCATTTTTTAAAAGTAGTGAGATTTCTTTTGTTTTCATAGCAGCTAAATTGCAGGTGGGAAGGTCAACTTACGAAGCTTAGCAACAATAACGGTAAGTATGGAACATTAGTTGAATGAATGAATTCCTATATTTCCTTAAGTGGAACATAGGGCCTTCTGAACCTCGAGGCCTGTAGGCAACGCGTTGAGGATCAGGGGTTTCCTCCACAAAGATTCCTGAATGCATAATCAGCCTAACGCCGGAAGTGAAAGTACGACACATGAAGTGATAGGAAAGATTATGATGGAGCAATCGGTGGAATGCTAGTGGGGGAAACCGGAGGACCCCGAGAAAACCCGCCCCAGCGCCATGTTTTCCACCACAAATCTCACTTTGCGGTCGCCTGGGATCGAACCCGGGCCACCTTGGTGAGAGCCAAGCCCTTAGCCGTGGCGCGGCCGGAATATTAGTTTAGTACACAAATCTTTATTTCCATTAAAATACTTAGAAGAATAAGAAAAATACTGATTATAAAAGGGTAGAGAAGGTCATGTGAGCGCAGCATATTAGACTTATAATAAAAGTAAAACAGAAAAACGTAAAACAGAATGAGTAAAAAGTTTTTAATGTTTAATTTTCTAAAAAAAAAGTTATGATATTTTTTTTTTTTTTTTTTTTTTTTTTTTTTTTGCTAAAACATCGTAATTATGACTAATAAAGTCTACGTATTTATTGTACCAATAAACAAGGAGGTAGGCAAAAGCTTACTAACAAAATGTGGATCTGTTTAAAACACGCAATTTATCTGATTAGTTGTTTGTGACATCAAAGATTTCCGATATGGACTGGTTTGCTCAGCACTTCATTTTCAGTTGATTTGTTTTTTGCGACGTCATGGAAAGATTATTAAATGTCAAAGGCAGCATATAGCCACCCCCTTTTTTATTATCGCTTTAGCCTCTTTTATCCCCTTTGTACCTCTAAAGAAATGTTTAATGCGACTGTTTGTTCAGACACTAATCTGGACTGATGTGAAGTGGATGGAAAAATATGGTTTCGTAACAATTTTGTCCAAGCGAAGCGTGTTTTTACTGCTATGATCAGTAAAGTCTGTCTAGTCAACGGGTGTGCGGTTCGGACTGAAAGGAACCTGACTCTCCCGGCCGCTAATGACCGTCATAAATCTATCTCCACGTTTCATAAATGGAACACTTTCGTTGAGGACCAATAGAACCCTGACTTTCTTGAAATGACAGTCGCATGTTTACACCACGTGGAGTCTCAGTTGCCAAAGTTCCAAATTCCAGTTGATCTGTTTCATTACGTGCAGAAATTCGTTGTGTCATGATGTGGAGACCGTGGGAAGGAAATGCAGTGGTAAATGCAAATGAAGTAGTAGATCACTTTCAGTCAAGTGAAAATAATCAAAGTGATCATAATAGTGTGAATAAATTGGAAAGTGTTGCTGGGCCGAGTTATGTTACT
The DNA here is from genome assembly GCA_030765055.1 of Mantis religiosa. NCBI lineage: Eukaryota > Metazoa > Arthropoda > Insecta > Mantodea > Mantidae > Mantis > Mantis religiosa. Next base: position 351,529,644 of record CM060950.1, read on the forward strand.
GGAGAAGCCTCAAAAAACAAAGTTATAACGGGAACTGTTTCTAGGCAAAATCAAGCACTTGCTTTGAACACATACGTATGTGCTGACAAATAATCTTGGTAAGGGGTCATGCAATGAACCTGATAAATTCTGGGTATTCACAGAAATACAGTAACAAATATTGTGAGGTAAGGAATACCAAAGACGCCGATCAAGTGTGAAAACAAAAGGAAACGTTTCTCTAAAGTAGATAATTTCACATGCGATTTAATTCGTCGAGAAATTTATAGATTCCATGCAAAAGGGAGAGCGCCCACCTTAGACGAATTGGTTGCACATTTGCAAGAAATTTGTGATTTCCTTTATGGGCACTGCAGTTTGCGCGGCCTCCTAAAGGAGCTGGGTTTCAAATACCGCACTTTGAATAAGATAAGGGTTATTATGGAATCCGGTAGAATTGTACTTGCGAAATTTCGCTGTAATGGACGTAAGATAATTCATTTAGACGAAACCTCGTACGATACCCATTACGTATTGAGAAAAGTGGCAACCTTGGCCGCCTCGGTAGCGTGGTGGTAGCGAGTCTGCCTCACGTTCAAGAGGTCCCGAGTTCGAATCTCGGCCAGGGTGAGTTACCTGGATAAGGTTTTTCCGGGGTTTTCCCTTATCCTGAAAGACGAATGTCGGGTAACTCTAAGCTCTCTGGACCCTGGGCTCATTTGAGCATCATTTCACCCATTCCATTCATCGTCCGATATGACTTAACGTTGGAGGACATAAAATTACAACAGCTTACAACAGCAGTTGCAGAACGGTCTGGGAGAAGGAGGGCCGGTATTGTAAAACGATTATAAGGGTTCGTCAAAGGCAGCGGCCGACGTGCACACGAGTTAACTAAACAGTCTTTACTACAGCTTGCTCTGGTATTCAAGATGACAATTATATAACAAATCAGTAAACTCATGATTATCCCATTGTTATATATTGCGTGGGTAAGCTAAATTCCAGAAAGCTCTAAACAAAAGTAGTGGTTATCAAGCTATGTGCGAAGATTTGAAAATTGAGAAGAAGAAGAAGAAGAAGAAGAGGAAGAAGAAGAAGAAGAAGAAGAAGAAGAAGAAAAGAAGAAGAAGAAGAAGAAGAAGAAGAAGAAGAAGAAGAAGAAGAAGAAGAAGAAGAAGAAGAAGAAGAAGAAGAAGAAGAAGAAGAAGAAGAAGAAGAAGAACGCTAGACGACAGAGTGGAATTCCTTACGTGTGACGTCGAAAGTTTTTCACCGTTTAAAAAACTGCTTCAGTGATAGGCGTCGAGTTTTCAGTTAATAATTTACGAAGGTACATTTTAACTCAGTGTAATGCATTCTGTTATGATGTAATAGTTCATCAATAGCAGTATGTATAAGCGTCTAAGTTGTGCTGCAGTGAGGCGGTTGTCATGGTCAGGCTGTACCTACCTGCAGTTGTTTTACATGCTCGAGCGATAACAGTAAAGTCCATGTGCAGTATACCTATGGAAAAATGCACATACCTCCGGATTTTATTCATGAGCTTACCACTATTCTGTAACGTATAGTGGTATTAAAATCCTTGCACCGGATGAATGTCATAGGAGCATAGAAGATATGTATGTGACTTTCTCTACATAGTCATGTGGCTGACGCCATACTGCAATATGTATTGTGATATATGATAGGTTTGCGTCCACATGACAAAGAACTCGTTCTTTACGGTCAGTGCTTTGCACAGTATACCACAGGAGAGTAAGTCTCCGAGGGATGAGACTCAGGGGGTTAGCGAAGGTTCCCACACCCTCCCTGAACAGGTTTATGACACCCCATGTCAGTACAGTTACTCACCATTCAAAAACATTCTGACGCCTTCTACTTTTGTGAATGAATCTTCTCGGTTTTAGTGTACAGAGTGAATAGGGCGCATGTTTTTTTTAACGGTTCTGCTCATTGTATAGCATGCGTTCACTGTCACACACATTCGCTGTCCTTGTCCCAATGTGTAAGGGAACACATTCCTTTCAGGGATCTTCTTTGCATTGCTGGACAGTACCTCTCTTGGTCTGCTCCAAAGCACCACCTACTTAATCGTGAATTCCTGAAAGCATTCATGAATAAAGCAACTGCCTGTCGGAGAACCTCCCTGCGTTTAAGTTCATGCGCTAGTAATGCATTCACATCTGCAATGACATACATATAGTGCATATGGCTGTTTGCTTATATAATAGGTACATTTTCTCCTGCCTTCTTTGCTGCACAACAAATACTAATAACTCTGTAACAAACAGACTATTTAAAATCCATATTACTATGAATTTGTTTTAATGTTGTGAGGTCTCCAAAATATTTGACACTCTATATAGGCACTGTCAGTATTATAAACACCGAGGTATGCACAATCATGGAAGACACAATCATTTATTCATGTACCACTTAAAAACGCATCACCGAGCGGGATGGCTCAGGTGG
>CM060950.1:351533097-351619182 GCA_030765055.1 Mantis religiosa
TTTTCTGGAAGTTGGCCTTACAGGGCTTCGAGAATTAGGTATAGGCCAAGTGAAAAGTTTTATCTCAAGGAACTTTGCGCTGTGATAAAAGTAGTAAAATATGCGACTATTATGTCAAATATTTTTTTTGAATTTTATATTTTTTTATTTTGAAAAATTCTGCTTTTGATATTTGGAAAATTATAAATTTACTTCCTCCCTGAATTGGAAGAATATAGCTGCTGAAGCCAAAGCCTAATTTCCAATAGCCCTTTCAGTTTGGAAACAAGTAAGTATTTTTGGGCACATTTTCCCGATCAGTGAAAAACAAAGCAAGAACAGATAATTTAACTTTTTACTCTCGTGAGTGTGTTTAATGCGAATAAAAGTTAGGAAACAATGGATTCGAACAATATTCTCTTTATATAAGCATAGGAAGCAAATCATTTTACAACAATTTGAGACAGATTACAATATACATTTAATAATTACACCGTTCTGCATGGAGTTTTTTTTTAAATAAGTGAGCGTTTCGGAATCACATTTTCACACTGAATGCAAAACTGAAATGCGTTTTCATGTATCACGTCAGAACTGTTTGCAATTCAAAATATTAAATGTTGAGTATTTTTCATAAAAGTAATATTAACACGCACTTGTCGTTTGTTAGAAGGGCTCAACACCTTGTAATTTCAACTTTATTACTTAAAATGTGAAATAATATAAGTGCTATTATGTTTATGTTTTATATTTTTGTATTTACATACTTTTTATGTTTATTAAAATCTACTAAATATATCCGACCTAGAGGATGTATAAAACTCGTGTATTTCCCTTAAAATTAATAATTCCAAAAAGTGGAAGTTCTTCATAGTCTTCTCAAAAAGTCTTAAAGGGGTTTTGTTTCATAATGGAAATTTTCAACCTTCCAATCCTGTAGCCCACTTTTCTTTTAAGGAGACATATGAAAATGTTAACTTTTTGTTTAAAAAACTACAGCACGTAAACCATCTATGGCTAATGTGTGGAGATTTCAGAATTATTGGACTATTATTTGGTCAGCTGGCTGGTTTCTCAAAATATCCTTGTTTCTCATGTGAATGGGATAGCAGAGCTAGGTCAGAACACTGGGACGATGAATGGAATGGATGAAATGATGCTCAAATGAGTCTGGGGTCCATAGAGCTTGGAGTTACCCAACATTCGTCTTTCAGGATAAGGGAAAACCCTTGAAAAACCTTATCCAAGTAACTCACCCTGACCGAGATTCGAAGTCGGGACCTCTTGAACGTGAGGCAGCTACCACCACGCTACCGAGGCGGGCAACACTGGGAAAGGGAACAGTGGCCACGAAGGACTAATTTAACAACGGGCGAAAAAAAAATATATATATATAAAAAGTTATACGAGTTGAGAAGTGAAGGATGCCTGGAATGCTTTCAAAAATGTTTTTAATTTTCTTGGAAATAAAATAACGCAAATTATGTTAACACAGTGAAAGTGATGTTACAAAGTTTCAAACAGATTGGTTGTAACATGAATGTCAAAGTACATCTCTATTCCCATCTAAAGTATTTCCCTGATAATTTGGGAGATTTTATTGAGGGAGAGGGTAAAAGATATAACCAGGATATAACAAGTATTAATTGATTAATTAGTGAAAATAACAGATTACAATTATGGCCTAGTTTCTCATACTAATTTTTATTACGTTTCACAAAGCTTTAATTTCATTTCTGTTATTTATGAATAGTTTGAAGACCTGTCGTGATGGGAGAAAAGGAAGATTATATCCGATTCAGCACCAAAAATCCGTTTAGGATCACAGATTAAAGTTTTGAAATGCAGAACAGTGTTATTCACGACATTCTGTAGAATCAATGGAATGCGACCATTGACGCCACAGCGCTGTATCAACCAAAAAGAGGAAAAATGCGAAAGAAGAGTGGAGTCAATCCCCTTTATTCCCCTCCCCCTAATGTGTGGTGTGTGTGTGTGTGTGTGTGTGTGTGTGTGTGTGTGTGTGTGTGTGTGTGTGCGCGCGCGCGCCTTACCACGGCTCATAAACTGAACTTGCTCGGCAAAAGACTGCAGAGGTCAACAAATTTCTCGCGTACATCCCAAACCTGTTTCTTATCCTGGTTATGAACATATACCGTGACCTTGTGTGGAGTCTGCGCGGACACTTCACCTTAAACAAACTCGAGGCATTATGCCAGGCAGTCTCTCTCACAGCTTACAAAGCGACCATAAAACCAGTGTTTCCGTGCGTAGGAAAACTGGTACCCCTCATGTGTAACATTCTCTTTCATTGCGATGCTACTGCTGTTTACAAAAATAGCATTCTGATGTACATATTGCATTCACATGACTCTCGTCTACTTATTCTTATATCGATATAAATGTTCATCTCACATTTCGTTATAGGATAAGAAAAATGTAGTAGGCTGAAGCGACAGTCAGCTCTTTCAATAGACGGATGACTATGTAATGCCTCCAACATAACCATGTTCTTTGCCTGATCACGAGAAAAAAAGCATAGCTACTTAACCGTTTCAAATAAATATACAATTTTTGAAAATTCAAATCAATAGAAGACAATATCTCGAAAATAATTAACGTCACATCGAAGAAAGCAAAACAAAAAGAAGAAAAGGGGGGAGGGACAGAAAAGGAAACTGCATGAACAAGATCTATATTTTTGTATATTAACATTCTGTCTTTCCCATACGGATGGAGAGGACTTTACTGGTTTCCCGGAAAATAAAAGATCCACGCTTTCTTTTTTTTATGTAAATACCTACGTGTTTTAATCAAATCATAGTCAAAATTCGCGACTGTTTTCTTTAATCCTCATATCTAAAACAAATTAGGCGAGCTGCAACAGTTTACTGTCTTTTATGTGTAGAAATATTACTTTTTCAGCTTGAAATCATTTCTAGGCAAACATTTTATTATACTGAAGAAAAGCCCATCGCGTATGATATGAATAGTACCTGCGAAATTGTATAGGTACACATAATATTTCTAATGTAAAATGTAGTGTAATTATAATAAATACTTGTGTAAGTTTCAATTATAATATCTAACAGTTTAAGTTGCTCCGGGTCATTTAAACTATTGTTGCCAACAATTGGTAGTGACCTTTAGTACTCCGCGGAAATGTGACACCCAATTGACGTGCTGCCTGCACCGGCGCCAGACCAGAGCTGCTCTTTTCCATTATGTAGCTTCTCGAAATGGCTCCAAGAATCACATGAGGCTGAGTGTATCCCATACTGAGATCCCTTAACATTGCACCATAGGCAACAACGCTACTATAATGCTACGAGACAAGCCTACAGAACATCTAAGTATACAGAATATGAATCGCCAATTTTCATATTACAGTATAATTTTTAACATTGGTTTAAGAAAGAAATTATTAACTGGCAGTGTTCACTTTAAATGTTTATTTGAAAATATCATTTTTGGCTCTAAATCTGAAAATAAATAATTAAGGAAAAATCTAGTTAATGGCGAACCATTACCCCATCTGGGATGGCCTTGTGGGGATAGGTAAATTGAGTCCATAATTATTTGTTTACGATTCGTTAAGCAGTAAGATGAGCCCTAAGCTTTTTAATCTATGCGGTAAATTGAGTTCACTATTTGGACTGATTTCACATCTACTACAAAACGCACAACTAGTAGCCATGAATCTTTCCATGCCAAATTAAATGGCTTGTTTTACACTTCACACTCAAACATTTACAACTTCGTTGACCTTTGGACTAGCATTCAATCAGATGTGTATGTTCAGTTACGTAGTACAGGAAAAAAAGAAAAACAAAACGTTGGAAAAAGAAATATTTTTGAGGGAGCAGGTGATAAAGTGTATTAATAAGGACATACTGAGATTTGACTTTATGAAATGTGTTTCTTTCAAATTTTTACTTGTGTGATAAAACTATTGCAAGTTGCTCGTACGAACTATTTTAACATGGCAAAAATTTTAACCACACCAATCTACTAAATGGTTGCATAGTCCAAAGTCTGCACAAAGTGGGAGGAGAAATTTTGTCACGATTACAAGTCGAATGAGTCAATTTACCTCACGGGCCGATGTTCCAGGAACTCAATTTACCTTCTGATAGTCAAAAGGGACTCAATTTACCGAACCCAGGCCTTGTGTTCGATTCTAGTCTGGAGAATGGAAATTATTCCCTATCCCACCCTGAGTGCACTCAAAGACCCAACACCTACTGTATACAAGTTAACAGCATTGCTTACAGGTAATGTGTTCTAAAGGAAAGGCCCCCTGATATGGCTATTCAAGTTAAAGAGGGAGAATAAACGGAACAATAAAAAAGAATTACCACACTGTGGGCCCTTGAATACATGCTGGGTTTAACAATCAGATCCTGTACACTAAAGAACAGGCATGGATTAGCAGGAGTACCATGTTTTCCTAAACCTAAGTTACACATCTGAAATTCACAAAATACCTTAAAAATGTCGAAAAGTAGTTTCACATGAACTACACGATATGCCCAGGCCACCTTAAGTTTGTTTGTAAATTACACTTATTCATTCCTGTCTTTATCCCATATGATTAAATTGTTAGTAATATGTAAGACTTCGAAACGCGGCTTTGTTGGAAGCATTTTTTTTTTATATATTTTATTCAATGATCGATCAGCAGGACATGCTTTACAGATCCTTGTTGGCTAATTGAATCTCTATGAACTATATAATAACATGTAAGGAAAACCAAGTTGGCTCCTATTATCTTCTTAACACTGTGAAACAAGAGAAAAATAAGTTAATTAAAACAAACAATGTAATCAAAGAGATAAGAACAACAGTCATTTTGAAACAATATTCATAGTTTTTTTCAATCAGAGTCACTAAGGAGGAGATCCTGTGGGAGTCGTCTCTTCAGGCGCGTGGACTGGCGGGTTCGTGAGACGCAGTTAGCCAAGACAAAGCATTCATACCCGCTTAATTTCGACAGACACAAGAACTCCTGCGGGGAAGATTCCGGTAATATGGCAGTTAGGTGTTGTTAAATAAACCTAACAATTAACACTAAACCCAAAAGGAATGATATTGCCAGCTCCGGTTCCAGGAGTTTTGAAGTCCCGTGCGACAATTGCCCCATAACTACTTGTTATCTCTTATATCAGTAATCCATGATTTTATTCTCTCTCTCTCTCTCTCTCTCTCTCTCTCTCTCTCTCTCTCTCTCTCTCTCTCTCTCTCACACACACACACACACACACACACACACATACATATAACTATGTAAGTATAGGTATTTATTCATACAAAGACCCTTGAAGTTTCCTCCAACAGGGCCGTTCTAGTTTGAGACAGATTATGTCACGTGGATTTTCAGGGTTGCGTACCCTGTTATGAAGTGGCAAGGCTGACAAAGAATATCAAAGTCGAGGGGCCAGCACCTATAGGTAAGGAACGCCTGAAGGCAGGCCAGCCACCTGCTGTCCAGCAACCTCCGCCATGACGTCAGACTCCTCCTCCTCCTCCACCTCTGTGATCGGCGGGTCGTTGACACGGAGCACTGACCGACAACTTGGAGGCTCCTTACAGGTACCAATCTCCACTTAACATCGTTATGCTCGGTTTCCTGCAAATTCTCAACCGGTAGCAGCAGACTCAGCAGATTCTCAAGAGGGGACCTCGAAAGAGGTATTTGCTCCGAGAAGGTTGCCTTGGTTCCTCTCTGTTGTCCGTCAAATGTCCTTAGAGGCTTTACACCCTTCTGAAGATCCTAAAACTTGAAGCAATCATATACGTTTAAAAGTGGAACCAAACATTTGGTACAAATAGCTTTATTTGTCATTAAACACGAGTACATCTAAAAAGGACAGAGATTTTATAACCACCTATCATATGTTTAATATTAATCTTTAATCTTACAATATCTGTTCTTATTATATGTAATATATAAAGTTATAATTAAAAACAATTCTAATTTGATACATAAAACACCATAATCTTTTAATACTTAACAATAACTTCCATATGTTATTACTGTAAAAATAAATTAAAATTTGACATAGATCCATGGTATGACTGAATTATTCATTATACACTTCTCTGACTGTCTCTTAGGAGACTTTTACATTTGATGATGATGCTCCAGTAACATAAGTTATCTTGCGTTAAAGGCATCATTGTGAACATTTTGTATTTTCAAAACAGATCTGCCAATGATGTTCTGTGTATTGCTGAGAATTATATTATGATTACCGAAAGTCTATTAAAAGTGAGCAACGTTTTTATACAAATGGAATTTGAAAATGTTCAGTTTAATTAATGTAAATGAAAGTAATTCAAAATCATTTGAAACTTCTCTTTAAGGCATCCCTTTGGATTTGAAGCAGCAACCTTAGAGGACATAAATTATATATTTTAATATAGATTCTTAGTTCATTAAATGACCCCTAGATTATTTTTAAAGTTAGGAATATATTGCTACTTTTGAAATCTTCTCTTTTATTTGACATTATTCTCAATAGGTAAAATGCCTATGATAACCGTAAACGAGATTTGATGACAGCAAGCTGAGAAATTCGGTTTGATCGCAACTCGTGAGGGAAAGAAAGGGGAGATAAAAACAGCTGCATGGATGGATGATGATTATAGCTTGGTCTAGGATAGTTATGAATCAAAGAATACAAAACATGCAAGTACTTATGCAATTTAAAATTGGGGTATATGCATTAACAAGTCAGAGGCTACAGGTGTAATACCCAAAATCTCACAAAAATGATTAAATATTAATTTACGTCCTGCAACTTAGATAATTCATATCGGACGATGAATGAAATGGGTGAAATAATGCTCAAATGAGCCCAGGGTCCATAGAGCTTATATTTACTGACATTCATCTTTCGGGATAAGGGAAACCCTAGAAAAAACTTATCCAGGTAACTCACCCTGTCCGAGATTCGAACCTGGGACCTCTTGAACGTTCGGCAGACACGCTACCATCTACGCTACCGAGGCGGGAAATGATTAAATAAACAAATCGAAATTATGCTTTCTTCCATTAGTTTTTACACTAAAAATCTATATTGACATGATGTATAATCTACTAAAGCAGTAAAGATGCTGTTGTAAAACTCGCCCACCTTGCTGCTAGAATTGCTGCTGAAGGAATTTAATTCTTCTCATTACAGTAATATAAAAGCAATCATTTTAAGATTTGAAAACAGAAATGATTCTCTCTGTTGCATTTAAGAATTCATTGACATTGACAAAATCAACGTTTAGCTAGAACAGAAGCTAAGGTACATGTTTAAATCTTAGAATTTCTTTAAGTCTTAATAAGTATTTAATGTTGGACAATTTACTTTCGTTTTACCAGACAAGATATTTCAATGTATTATAAACTATGGTATCCGGGTTATTTTGAAGTATGTTACATTTTTCTACTATTTTCTTCACAGGTGATACTAAACAAATTTATCCTACAGATACTTGTAATAGACACCGTTGCTATGAGAAACTACATAAGAAAACTTGGACTTTAAATCAAAGTGATAGTTATTAGGGCAATGAGTGGGATAAAGTAAACAAAATTCACTCGTTGCTCCGGTAACGGGTGGCATAAAGTACACAAATGAACAGTTGACAACTATAAATGTTCTATAACCTTTTAACAGCAGCATCAAACATTTTTATTCTTTAACTACATGAAAGTGAACTTGTACATTACCATAGAAGTTAACACCTCCAAATGGATTAGAAGCACTAACGTTACCAGTATTTATATCATTAGAAATAGGAACACTGGTTTCCGCATTCATACTGCCAGGATTGACTTTTGTCACCCTACCTTCAACTATTTACATATTAACATTCTCAACGTCCATCGTAAAATTAGTCACGGAAACTAGCAACAATAAAAACAAAATTAGTATTCATACATAGCCTGCAATACTTTATAACTACAAGTACGCCGCAATTCAATGCATTATTCCCTATTTAATTTATTACTATCTGTTGTAAAATCATTAATTGGATATAGGTCATGTATTATTTTATCGTATCTATAAGATAAAATAATGCAGATATTACACAAGTGGACAAATTTATTCTATTCAAAACATTTTTTACACCTCTTTAAATTAACTTCCTCCAACGTAAGTCATATCGGACGATGAATGAATGACATGCGCGAAATGCTGGTCAAATGAGCCCAGGGTCCATCGAGCTTAGAGTTTCCTGACATTCATCCTTTAGGACAAGGGAAACCATGAAAAAAAAAAGTTTATCCAGTTAACTCAGCCTGACCGATATTCGAACATGTGACCTCTTGAACGCGAGGGAGATACACTACCACCATGCTACAGAGGCGGGATGTTATCAAACAATTAACAATAGGAATATTTAAGCACACTATTTCACTCAGACGGTGCAGTGCATGCGCCAAGCATGTTACACGAATCCAAAATTGCCCCTGCTTGGTCTACGATCAAAATGACCCAATAATTAAAGCTTAAAAGCTTCCAGCTCTGATATAATGTCAAAACAAGGGCTCAAGATATGTAATAATTAGGGCCCGGATTTTTAGATGGAATATTCTTTCATTTTAGGTTTCTCATATGTTTAAAAGTTTTTTTTCAGGCTTTTCTTTACTAAAATAGTTTTGTTTGTTTATCAGTACCTACATGTACTTATAGTTTTCCTCTTCTACTACTCATTTGTAGGATTTATTCAATAACTTATTACACAAAAGTGTATATTGTCAAAGTTATTCATCAAAGAACGCATAAAATACAGTTTACTATTTGCTTTCTAGGTTAGTTTTTGGCATTGCAGTTCATAGTTACTGTATATCCCCGACAAGAAGGCAAGAGACGAATGAAGGGGAGAGGGGTTTGGACTGTTTATCTGCTCTGTTAGTGGATCTGTTTATTACTCGACAGAGCATTGAAGCATATTAACTTTCATGTGACCAGCGCTGCGATCGTCCTTTATTAGGTCTTATCTGGTCGATTAGAAGAGTGAAATATTAGTAAGTTAACGTACAGTAAGTTACGAAACACAAATAAAGTGATTGGAAGCTGCGTGTGTCTATATGAAATGTTTTCTCGCACCTGCCGATGTATGACACATCTGTCCAGAAGACATAATTTATATCTGAACACTGGACTCGCCGTGTATATGCGATAAACTCAGATAAACTTCTCTGTGTTGCGAATCTTTTCCGATACGCCTTCCCGCTTTGCCATGTGGTACTAGGAAATGAGTGTATGAGAGTACATATGAGTCACCCATGCTGTCAGATATAATGTTTGTTGCAGTAACTGTAGTGATAGGTATTATGCATGGCTGAGTTATGTGACAACACTTGCGTATTTTAAACGAATCTAGCATCCTTGTCATATTGGAAAGGCGAGCATAAACACCGTTGGAACACCAAAAGTGATTACCTTATACATTCCTCTAGCTTGCCTTCTTGTGTGTCTACAGTACACACATACCCAAATTTTTTAGGGTAAACGATTTTCTATTATCACGCAACACATTCTTATATGAAGAAAACGTTCAACAGAACATGACGTCATTGGAGCGTAGACCATTGATGCCAGTGCAGCAGGTTCTAGGGGTAGCTTTCCTATGTACCTTTCTCCCTGCAATACTGATTTTTATGATTTTCATGTCTTCAAAACAGGATTTCGTTGAATAATCTTCTGCAATTTCGAAGAACATGCACCTTCCACTGGTCCAGGTATTTGTTTTCTCCAAACATTGTCAATGATATCTTTCAGTGACAAAGTTGTACTTTACAACAATAGCTTTTGGTGTAAAATCAAAACGCGTGTTAATATAAGCAAGAGAAGCTGCAAGAGCTCTTAGCCTTGGCAATGGAGGAAGCCTATGTTTTATCTAATTCTTTGACGACATTTCTAATGTCCGTTAAGTGCTCAGCATAGGAACAGAACAGAATTCCGGAGGAACAGAATTTGAAACTTGGTCGGATTGATTTATCCGTACATCTTTTCCTTATTTAGATGAATCTCATTTAAGGGTGAATTTCACTTGTTTATTAATTTACCCTCGAATATGACTTTCCAAATTAACTTTGAAAATTGGAAAATAATATTCTTCGTTTCAAAAAAGGAAAGCAGCTATTTAGGTTATTTTAGAAGTCAAACCCTCATTTAGGTTTTTAGGTGAATTAATAAGGTTAAAACCTACAAATCCTGGCCCTAGTAATAATATATAGATACGAGTGCAATGTGTATACACAATTGATAATATCTTTAGGCACTACTAAACCCCTTGTCAGCAAGCATTTAGAGTAAGATCTGTTATGGCTATGGCATTTTTGTTTGCTGAGAATATCAGTCATCCAAGCTATAACTGTTTTTTACTTCGAAAAAACTTTTTGTAATTCCTTGTTTTTAATTTGCAAGAGTTGGTAAATAAGATACGTATTTTAAATATTTTTCTGTGAAAATCGAAAGTTTGTAAGAATACGTACAATTACAACGAAAACCTCTAAATATTGCGATTATGAAAATATCCAAAATATGCAAGAACATGCACCATAAAATTTACATTTTCAGACTCGGAAACATTTTCTACACATATTACAATATACAGAAGTTTTAATCAAAAAGATAAAAACTTACATAACTATGCTAGCCTTAATAAGAAAATATCGCGGAAGAGAACATGCGGTGCTGATGTGATGTCAGTTAACACCACTGTACATGATCGCGCTAAACACAAGTTCAGCGTGTGACGTCGCCGCGCTCTGTGTGCTGTTGCTGTAGGGGAACAGGAAATAGGCGTGTAACATGCAGTAATATAGGAAAGAGAAGGCACATTGGTGACTGTCCTTACCTGATATATCGGGGCGTAGTGTTCCAATGTTAGATGGCGTTTTATTCGTTTTATTTACACTCGTATTTCATATCCTCGCTTGTTTCTCTCCTTAGTGTACGGGATCATACTCGTCGTGTACTATTCGTTATAAACTTCGTTTACTGCGAAGTACACATTTTACATATCACATGCCCGACATAGTACTGACTTGGATGTCCATCTTCGTGGATTTGTAGATTGTGACCGAACTTACTCGTGGATGTAAGACTTTCGCCCGCTCGGTAGCGTAGGTGGTAGTGTGTCTGCCTCATGTTCAAGAGGTCCTGAGTTCGATTCTCGGTCAGGCTGAGTTACCTGGATAAGGGGTTTTCCGGGGGTTTCCCTTATCCTGAAAGACGAATGTCGGGTAACTCTAAGCTCCATGGACCCTGGACTCATTTGAGCATTATTTCACCCAATTCATTCACCGACCGATATGACAACGTTGGAGGACGTAAATTAAAACAAAAATGTAAGATGTCGCAATATGATTTATTTATGTTTCTTCCACTTAGTCACGTGACATCTCTTTAATATTGACGAACCTATTTCCTTATAATAATAATAATAATAATAATAATAATAATAATAATAATAATAATAATAATAATAATAATAATAATAATAATAATAATAATAATAATAATAATAATAATAATAATAATAATAATAATAATAATAATAATAATAATAATAATAATAATAATAATAATAATAATAATAATAATAATAATAATAATAATAATAATAATAATAATAATAATAATAATAATAATAATAATAATAATAATAATAATAATAATAATAATAATAATAATAATAATAATAATAATAATAATAATAATAATAATAATAATAATAATAATAATAATAATAATAATAATAATAATAATAATAATAAATAATAACAATTAATAATAATAATAATAATAATAATAATAATAATAATAATAATAATAATAATAATAATAATAATAATAATAATAATAATAATAATAATAATAATAATAATAATAATAATAATAATAATAATAATAATAATAATAATAATAATAATAATAATAATAATAATAATAATAATAATAATAATAATAATAATAATAATAATAATAATAATAATAATAATAATAATAATAATAATAATAATAATAATAATAATAATAATAATAATAATAATAATAATAATAATAATAATAATAATAATAATAATAATAATAATAATAATAATAATAATAATAATAATAATAATAATAATAATAATAATAATAATAATAATAATAATAATAATAATAATAATAATAATAATAATAATAATAATAATAATAATAATAATAATAATAATAATAATAATAATAATAATAATAATAATAATAATAATAATAATAATAATAATAATAATAATAATAATAATAATAATAATAATAATAATAATAATAATAATAATAATAATAATAATAATAATAATAATAATAATAATAATAATAATAATAATAATAATAATAATAATAATAATAATAATAAATATTACAGAAGCTCTCCACTTGGCTCTCTTACCGAGCGCGATGGCTCAGAGGTTGGGTTCGATTCCGTGGCAGATCGTCCTGACCCATGGGAATGGTGAGAAGGATAGTTACATCTCTCGAATTTCCTGTCCCTCCATTTCATTTCATCTTTAGTCCTCGTTGCTGTTCCAGGGTTCCAATTGTCGGCATGACAGGAGCATTGCTCTATTAGCGCACGGTTACAAAAGATTTCATTGGTCGAGATGCTATGTTCTCGCTCGGGCTGATCTGTAAACTTGATCAGTCACGTTTTTCTGAAACCGTAACTTTCCAAACATAATCCTAGCTTGCATTGATACGCACACGTTCGCTTCTGTCCCAGTCGAATTTTTAACGGACAACTAGGTGCCAAGCGTCATTTTAGGGACGGTCCCCCTATTGTCCTGTTAAAAGGGACTGCTTCCCAGGGTCTGGTTTCCACAATACACCGGTTTGTTGAAAGTGTGTTAAATCAGTACAAAAATACACTTTGGAAATTAACTGTTCTTTCACACTGGCCGTGTGATTGGAATAGGTAGTCAGATTGAAAAATTCAATTCCTTAGTCGGGATTTCAACCAAGGATCTCCGGGTCTCCGTCCGGGCACTGAGCTATTGCCGACATGACATTAAATTTTCCAACTGACTCGTGTTTTTCCCGGCAAACCACCAGGCGTTCTCATATACAATTTCAAAAATGTCTAAATTACAAAAATTGGTGGTACAATTCCACTCAGAATATGACTAGGCCATGTTATATTCGGACCGGCATTTCTGTCTCCAGTGTGGTATCTGGTGTAATTACTGGAGGTGCTAGCACCCATATTTAGCAACGAAATTACGGCTGAAGCATTTGACATCGCCTCGTTTCGTGCGTTTAACATTACTAGAACTAGAGCTAGGAACATTTGAGATACGCACCGTTTGTGGCGACTTACTATGCTCTTAAGTACTGAAGTCAGAGTTACCACTATTAGGTAAATTGATGGAAATTAATCGATCTTCCACACTAGCCATGTGTAGGTGCTACTTTCATTAGGTTGCCCATGGTAGCTCAATGGTTAAGAGCAACTGGGAGATCTGTGGTTCAAATCCCGGATATGGCATTGAATTTTTCTTTGCCTATCCAAAAAATACACCTTGTCATGTAATTATTTGATCGCGGACATAATGTACAATTTCAGACAAATTATTGATAACCACATTGAATCTATCACTACTTATGGATTTAAAGAAAACCAGAATCATAAGCACTATTCAATGTGCATATAAAATGGTTCACTTTAGTTATTTGATCAGATATAAGCAGAGACAAGATTTTGTAGTGACAATTATTTATAAAATTCGCATTAATAATTTTAATTGGTGTTCTTTTTTACCATAAATTTACATTAATTTCGGGCAAATTTTTGGGGAAGAATTAATGAATAATGACATGGCTCAAATGAAAAGTCGTTACAGTAGTAACAGGTAGTTACAGGAGTGACACATCTGTTAAAACCCCCCTTTTCCAAATTAAAACATTTTATTTGAAATCAGTAGATAGTAGGTACATGAATAAAATCAAGTATCACACATCAGACATTGCCAAACTGCAGCATACAACAAGTTGTGATATTTTCGCTTTTCATACTTGTTCTTTTGTCTGTCACAACTAAGTTATATGTAGAGAAAAATCTCTCACTGTCAACGTTTGACATCGGCAACCAGAGACATTAAAGGGGCTTTTCACAGAAATTGCGGTAAGAATCAGCTTTTGCCTTCACTGCCAGGAGTACTGTTACTACATCTAATCTGTTATCGTTACCATCATGGCTTTGCTGTTCAACAATGTCACAAAGCTCTTTGTAATAAAGAAGCAAATCAGAATCACAAGTAATACCACTGGTTTTAAATACATTTAGTTGTATAAATTCTGTCATTGCATGATTTAAATCACCTATACTTGATTTAGTAACTAGCCTAGAAGGTTCAAACAAATGATATAGCGTTTATGGATATTACATCATCAGTTTCTTTTGCATAATGAAGTTTAATTTAGACAAAGTCATAGGGCAGCAAACTTTTAGATTCTCTTCTACTGCTTTTCTAACACTGGGATCCATGATATGATCTACAAGTGCACTTACTCTGTTTCCAAAGTGACCACTCTCTAATATTTCACATTTGGTTCTGAGCGAGTTAATTCGGGATAAAACAAGATGAGCCACAGTTTTTTTTTTTTTTGGTATTGAAATTCTAATTTTGGATATGTTATAAATCTGCAATTTTCAGAAACAAATATTGTTGCTGTTGTACCTTTACAACATTGCAGCATTGGCATCGCAAAAATATCATTTAACAAATTTTGCGCAGGAACTGAAAGCTTTTCTTTTTTAGAAAAGAAATCGACAATTGCATCAAAATAGCTGGCAATGTAAACTACTGAATTAAGCCAGCTAGACCAGCGTGTCAGTACAGGCAATGGGAACACTTTTAGCTTCTAGCTCTGGGTGGTTTTGCCCGCTTCGGTAGCGTGGTGGTAGAATGTTTGCCTCACGTTCAAGAATTCCCGAGTTCGAATCTCGGTCAGCGCGAGTTATCTGGATAAGGTTTTTCCGGGGTTTTCCCGTATCCTGATAGGCGAATGTCGGGTAACTCTAAGCTCCATGGAACCTGGACTCATTTGAGCATCATTTCACCCATTCCATTCATCGTCCGATATGACTTAACGTTGGAGGACGTAAATAAAAAAAAAAAAAAATATCTGGGTGGTTTTCAGTGAGGTATTGTTTGTATTCTATTTTAACTTCCAGGCATTTCGGAACACATTCTTAAGCCCTGAGGGACAATATTTTCAGGTTAATGTAATGTCTGAGAGTAGCTTCCTAGAAGTTCAGTACCTTCTCTGGATCTTTAGTCGGTATAATAGGGTTTTTGCTGCGCACTGTGTGGTATCCAATAAATAACATTTCCAGTTAGCATACGGCAAACAGTTCTCGCCCGCCTCGGTAGCGTGGTGGTAGCGTATCTGCCTCACGTTCAGGAGGTCCCGAGTTCGAATCTCGGTCAGGGTGAGTTACCTGGTTAAGGTTTTTTCTGGGGTTTTCCCTTATCCTTCAATACGAATGTCTGGTAACTATGCTCTAAGTACCCTGGGCTCATTTGAGCATTATTTCTCCCATTCGATTCATCGTCCGATAGAACTTAATGTTGGAGGACGTAAATTACAAAAAACAACAACAACAACAACAACAACAACAACAGTTCTCAGTATCACGGACCAGTCGGATGCTGTGGTGTCAGTTTATTGTTGCACCGCTTAGCTGTTATTTCAGTACGCATGATTATGTCACTACGTTGGCTTTGTTAAGTGTTAAATTTTATCTTGCTTTCGTTAAATTTGTAAACTTTTTGTTCATAACTTCTAGCTTCATGCTATGAAGACATGAATGTTAAATTAAAGCTATATTTATGCAATTTGAAATAAATGTAAATTTTTCTATGCAGACTAAAAATAAAAGAAATTTTCTCATTTATCCCTAAAAACATTATTCTCAAAAAAAGGAAAAATTCGCGAAAAAATCGTTAAAAACAAAAGCTTTTACCTCTAAGCATACCATGCATGCACATTTACTAGTACCTGATTCTGGTTAGTGACCCTCCCTGGGACACAGAGTATATTTTAACATGGAGAATTACTGTGTTGTAACTCTCCATGGGGCCCACGATCTCGTTTAAGAATGGTTCCTGTATTTGTGAACTGAAACAGCATTTTACGTCTGTACGAGAGTCAGTGATAGAATCACTCGCCTGTTGCTTCACGAACAGAAATAACCATTTAAGGGCACTGGTCATTTAGTTGCAGTATGCGATCGTAATCGGAGTGAAGAGTTTACATGCACTGGCATTTGCGTGCAGAGCTAGCGACCGCCCGCACGCGTGCAGGGGGCGTCACTAATAATAATTATAACCCAAACTTGTTTCCATATCTGGACCCAAACATGCAGAATGCTGGGCCTTCCGACATTTTGCGATGCGACGTGGGAGAATAAATTTATCTGCCCCTGGGAAAAGAAAAGCTATACGCATCTCGATGTTAATTTAATTTAATTTGAGAATTCTTTCGATTATGTGTTAAAAAAGCTGTGTACCATGATTATGATGATGGCTGGTGATAGTAGTTACCACTGTGTTTCCTATCAGCAATCAGCACACAAAATGTATAAATAATACTCCAAATATTATTAACTCTAAAAGGCATAAGTTCTCAATTTAAACAAATCTAGAAACTAAATTAACGGATTAAAAAGGTCCATTATCAATGTTCAGGAAGAACAACCCACATTACAGAAACCAGAACTTAGGCAGAATGCCTTTTTAAATATTTATGTCAAATCTGTCTTCAATTTGAAAGTGAATCTGTACGAATTATACCTTTGTGATTGAAATGCCACATATGTTACCTTTTTCTGCCTTTTTAAATATAAAGCCTATTTTAAAAAATAAATGCTTTTTGGTACTTTTATTTCACTATTAATCTATAAATTATTATTTTATTAATTATTAAATATATCCATCAGGTACATTTTATTTCAATAACCATTAGTTCGAGACAATGAAAGTTACTTTGCCGGATGTGTATTATTGACTTTAAGTTGCAGACAATATGTGTGTCCTCTATTCAGTTAATTATTTTCTTTACTTTAATACTTTTGGATCCGACGGTAAAGTACTCACATGCAAAATATGCGAGCAGTCAGTGAACTACGAAAAGAAGCATTTTATATCACAAAATACCGGCACAGTCTGACACAAAAATGCACTTTCCAAGGCTATTGAACAAGATTCATTTGTTCCCCACATTACTTGCAGCATCGAGTCGAAAATTTCAAATTGCATTTCCTTAGCGCCGGAATCCGTTTGTGGAAATTACAGAATCCTACATTAACACAGTTTTTGGAGAAGTATACTAAACAATCTGTATCTAGCGAGTCAATTTTGCGAAAATATTACTCAATCGAATGTTACTATGACACAATATAAGTTATTAACGATTAAATGAAAAAAAAAAAAAAAGATCCGGATGACCCATGACCCCAGAGAACTTAAAAAAGAATTTGGTAGTCATGTGCAACGAATAAGGCTTTGCAATATACAGGCCTTTTTGTAAAAAATATTTCATTTTTTCAATTACAACACTAGCATTTTGTTTAAAACTTTGAAGTTCTTTAAAATATGACGATCGAGTTATTGAGTGTAATCTATTAAATAAATGTACTTTTGTAATTGCCTTTTATTGTTTGTTTTAGTATTCATAATGCCTTTTTTCCTGCATATGTTAACTATTTATGTCTAAACTCCCGGTCTCTGTACATTACAATTCATATGTTCTCGTGATTTACACATTTTTCGTTATTACTTTTATAATATGTTGAAACTTGCACAGAGTTTTCAACTTACATGGTTTCCACATAGTTATTCTTGCATTTAGTATTACAGAGCAATTTTTCATACACTGCCTACCTCAGAAAGTAGTTAATAATTTAAACTGATGCAGATATAAATATGTGAAGTCATAAAAAGTGAGACGATAAGAAGGAAGTTCAGTAAATACTTCTACAACTTCTTTTGCCCCTTCAGTAGTTCAATCCCATTTTCATTCCAATTTCAGGTATTAAAAAATCTTCTGCTAAATGCATATAATGAATGTTGTAGGTACTGCACACCACAGAACTGGTTGCAATTTTAAAAAACACTATAAAACTAATAAAACTAAAAATCTGTGTTAATTCTACATATTGAGATAATAACTTTCAAATGCAAAACATATAAAATAAACGCAAAAAGTATTGTTGAAAATATCCTTGCTAGGCCAAAAACAGTGCCTGGGGCAACAATGTAATCACTGAAGCCGAAATGAAAACGTGTTCAGAACAGAAATCATGTATGGCTAGAATGATGATGTGATTTATTTTCATTAAAAATTCTGCTTCTAATCAGTAGTGACATTTAATGTCCATCTTAATTAGAGGAAAACATTGATACATAAAGAAACAGAGGATCGATGTAGCACCGACGGAAAGCGCACATTTTGCAGTGCAACAATTTAACTGATGCATTTGCCATTAAGTGGTGTAAAGTCCTGCAAAAATAACAAAGTGTCCAAATTTACTGCATAACATTCTCTGGATCGTACTTTGTTTCACAGACATCTACGCACCCAAATAACTGAGCTGTGTAACAGTACTTCTGGGTTATGTTTGAAGTGTGAAAAGTTTATAAATTTATAAAAAATGATTATGTAAATATATTTAATAATTTAAATATGTAAAAATGTATGTAATTGTGTGATTGGCCGAAGTAATAATTGTATGACGTAATATGACGTAATGTTGTGACGTGGTATTAAATCGGCCAATCACAAAATTAAGATTGGAGTAACTATAGTTACGGAAAAATCAATAATCTTGATATAGAGAGATTTGTTGTAATGGTGGAGTGTGATGAATAGTGGTGCAAGATCAAGAACATTTAAGTAATAGTTTGAATCTGTATAAATATAACCAAGTAAGAATTTATCGACATGTTGGAGGTAACTGGGAAAGGAAGTTCAAGCAAAATGTAATCTAAATAATACAATTAAATAGTTACAGAATTTGACTTCTCCGAAACTTTATTCCGAACCACGCCTGAAAAACAGATGTCTCGTGACTCTTATTTGGAATAAGATGATACAATTGGTGACCAGAGGAAATAAGATAGCCGCTAAAACTCACACGAGAAGAGAAAGAATTGCGCGTCCAACATAGAAATCCTGTCCCAAATTGCGACCGAACGTGTGGCTGATGAAGATGGAGACAAATTAACGACGAATAGTCACAAATTCCTGTCCCAGCTGTCGACGGGCCCTTAAACCACACTGTCACTCATTCACGTACACTTATACTCTGCAAAATAAAGTGGTAGTGAGTTTTTCTTCAAATTTTTCACCGATTTTAAATTATTTCAAGAACAACGGCCTTCCTTTTTGCTATACTACATATCTTGAGAAAATTTTTGCAATTCTTGACTAAAATCAATACAACTTTTTTGATAATTATTCTTGCAGTCACATATGACTTTTGTGTTATTCACATTCTATCTCTCTTAACACACACACACACACACACACACACACACACACACACACACACACACACACACACACACACACACACACACACACACACACACACACACACACACACACACACACACACACACACACACACACACACACACACACACACACCATTGTTCGACACTTTAGATGCGTCTCCAAGATCTCCATCTTTCATGAACTTAAGTTGTCGGATGAATTTAATAGAAGCTAATAAATGAGCTATTTGAATCGACATTCTACTAGAGGATATAAAATTAAACTCTTTCTGAATCTTTAGTACTAGAAACGGTGGCTATTGAAATACATATATCTGCTAACTTCTGAAGCATCAATAAATTCAGGGTTAGAATAACTGTTTCCTAAATAACAACGACAAAGATAAAGTTTCAGTGAATTGTTGAAATGCTTATGGGCAAATCCTCTTTTTGCTTCCACGACGGATGTTTCACGACGGTAGTCTTTAGGCACTACCACTACCAATTATCGATGCCTGTAAAAAAACTTCTAATATAAAAGATACTAAGACTGTAAGACACAAAATACGCGAATTTTAGAAATATGTGAAGCGAAGTTAAAAAAAAATTATTTACATTTCTGATGCATGTACCTATTATAACCAGGACAGTAACAGAATTTTATCTAAATGCTTTTTCTGTATAGCTTACCAGAGTGACTCATTATATATAGATAGGTATAAAAAGAAAAGCACAGTTCTCTGAGTTCTGTAGTTTCATTAATTGGAAACAGAAACTATGTATTTGGATTGCAAATACTGAACTATGTATCAGATTAAAACTACGTGTCAGATGTTTTAAAAAATTGATGAAAATTATCAACAAATTGTTTTAAAAATCGAAACCCGTCATCCTAAATAAATGTATACGTCAAGAAACATTTGAAAATTTCATAGCCGTAAAAATATTGTCTATTTTCCAAAACCCGTGAATACACAGATTCCATGAATTGTCTTAACTTTTTAGTTAGCAAAACGAACGCGTTTATTATTAAACATGATGTATGCCAAGGAATTCCTAATGTTTTGCGTTTAGCTATTGGTTAATAGCATGTATGTGGTGTTCTGTAAACTTCATATTCTGGTTATTACATAATTTGGATAACTGTATTTCTTCCTCTGAAGTAACAATGTATAAATATCCCTCGTTCATTGATTTCCCTTACTTCGCACCGTTACATAATGAAAGTTATAGCACAGCATCCCTTTGTAAGGATACCAGGTTTACTGTAGTCGTTTACTGTAGTTTTGAAATCACAGAAAAAATCTTCACAAATCTTTGGTTTTGTGTTGCGAATGAAAATGAAGAAGAAATATATAACAGCATAAGATAACTTGGCAGTAAGGTGTGAGATTCACATTCTGGAAGTCCCAGGTTCGATTCGATTCGATCGTGTCTGTCATTCCGGTCATGTCTCTTTTGTGGTTTCCCCGGTTCGGTAGGCCAATACTGATGCGATTCGTCTTCTAGCACAAATTTCTTGTCCACCATTTCCTGTCCCAATCATATGCCTTCCATTTGTTTCAGAGTTGAAGTACCAGGCGGCGGCATTCGGTGTGTTGCGGCGGGACGATGGACTGTGCGTTTTGGAAAGTCTTCTTTCTGGCTTTTGGTTGATCTGCAGAGCCTATTTCCAGGGAACTTGTCTAGGGTTAATAGGACCCCAGGGTGTGTGTGGTGGAGACGTGACTACCCGGGGCCAGAATGTGCTTCATCTAGAATCGTTAAGGACTCCGTCCTTGCTTGCGCTTATCATACAAAATCTAATCCAATCTATTATCATAATCATCATCATCATCAACAACAACAACTCTTAATGGTTTAGGAGAATGTTCCTGTTCCTGTGTCATATTTCTTCCCATTTACGCTTGGATTTTCTATTGTTCTAATACTCGACGGTTTATATCTGTACACTGTAATGGAATATGAGAGTTAGCCATTCTTTGCAAATAGCTATTTCATTTTTATTTACCTGTATCTTTTCTTTTAATGAAAATACATTTAATTCCGTCCTTATTTCTTTATTTCTAACACGATTTTGTTTTGTGCATTCTATTTTTGCTCGGAGATATTTCATTTCTGCTACTTCTACTTGGCTCCAATCTTTCTTTCTAATAGTCTATGTCTCCGTTTCATATAGTAAAACGGAAGAGCCATTTGTCTTACAGAATTTTAATTTCCGGTCTTTCTTTTCAAGGTACGAGCTATTATTTCACAAATATATTGGAATTTACTCATTTTATTACTTAATTCTTAGTTTTTGTTTTGAAAATTACATTACAGCCTAAGTAAATGAATTTTACCACCTTTTCTAACACTTTGTTATTTATCACTATAATAGTTTTTCTATTTGTTTTCCTATAAATGCCATTATCTTTGTATTTTTACTGATACATTTTAACCAAAATCCTGGATCAATTTTTGTAACTTGTAATGCTTATTTGTAACTTATCCTTTAAGTTTAGGATTAACATCATATCATTCGTAAAGAGTAGCATATTTAATGCATTATTTTTATATATTTTATTCTTTGTGGTATTTCGTTTTTAGTTTTCTAAGAATATCATCCATATAAATGTTAAGTAACAGCAGAGATAAACTACATCCTTGTATTAAAGCATTATTAATTATCATATCTTGTGATACTCGTCTATTTTCTAAAACTATTTTTATGTTTGTTTCTGGATATCTTTTCTGTTAAGATGAATATTAATTTAAAATAGGTTTTGTTACAGATACACAAAAGAACATGGAGTGCTGAAGGAAGTGTTGTCTGTATAAAAAGTTTTCAATAAATACTTACTTTGATATTACACTTCCATGCACCAGGCCATGAAGTCAATACAAGTGATGATTTAGCATATGAAAACGTACTGCTTAACACAATGACAAGTTCAATCAAAGAACAGTGGATATTTCAGGAATTCTTGTGCAATCGTTAAATTTACTCTACATAATTGGTGCTATAACGAACTCTACATCCTTTCTCCTAAATTAAACTTTTGCCTATCTCCCAGTTATATACAATTAAATGGTGATTACTTCATGGACTACTCGTATATATCAAGATGGACACGTTATTTGTGAAGTCAATATCTGAAACATATAGTACAGAGCCAGCTTCAGGAATAATTGAAGATGGTGTAGGGACCTACCCTTCATAGGTTTTGTATTTTTCTTGGTCAGTTAAAATATAGTGCGATCCATATAAACCTGAACCAATCATAGGACACTCGTACAACTTTGGGAGAATATAATGCACAATTGGGAGATTACATTACACCATTTACATCTCAGAGAAAATGTTGGAAGTGTCCTCCACCAGCATCTGTATATGATACGACTATAGCCACTGAAGCTTATATGGGTATCTTAAAGACATTTGTGGAGAAGCTGGATGATATCAAATTGAGAGAAGGTTATTTTCAGCAAGATGGAGCAACGTGCCATAAGTCTAATGACACCATGGAACTTGTAATTAGTTTCTTTGATAATCAAATAATTTCAAAGGTTTGTGGCCCCACAGATCTCCTGGTCTAACCTCACCGGATATTTTCCTGTGGGGGGTGTCTAAAAAATAGAGTGTACAAGAATAGGCCACGGACAAATGATGTTCTCAAGGAATCCATTCAAACCGAAATAAGTAACATTGGCAAGGATACTCTCCGTGAAACTTCAGAGAATATAATGAGACGAGTGCAAACATGTATAGATGCTGGTGGAGGACACTTCCAACATTTTCTCTGAGATGTAAATAGTGTAATGTAATCTCCCAATTGTGCATTATATTCTCGCAAAGTTGCACTGTGTCCCATTATTGGTTCAAACGTTATGCACTATTCAAATGGTTCAAGTTTATGTGGATCGCACTATAGCTACAAAAATTGAAAAATGTATATATGCATGAACGAATCCTTAAATCACTTGAACAGTTCAGTGAGTCACTTAAAAAGGCCGAAGAATGTATATCAACAAGAATGAACCTTCAATAGATGACCAACATACTTGATCAGTTCAGTGAGTCACTTAAAAAGGTCGAAAGACTACTGAAGTGTGGTATCTCGAGCATTAAGTGAGATCACTGTAAAGATTTACCAGGATAATCGAATCAGATGAGAAGGTTTGATGATCATGTATCTCGCCGTAGTAGCTCACCGGTAAGAGCGCCGTCAACAATATTCGGAGATTCATTTTTTGAGTCCCACCAAAGTCATTGATTCAATTGTTCTATATGTATTAGAATTATAACCTTCCGTCAACAACAATCCCAGTAAAGTTTATCCTTTTATTTATTGCCAACAGTTCCTTCGTTACGAAACAGACATCTAATCAACATTGTTCAGCGTTTCGTTTTCCCAAATATGGAACTATCGCCTGCCCATGTCAGACTGCTTTTTAAGTGTATTTATTTCTTATGTAGGTAATTCAACTACTAGTGACACATATCAATTCACTCTTCTTGTCCTCAGATAATAGTAACAACAACACTAATAATAATAATAATAATAATAATAATAATAATAATAATAATAATAATAATAATAATAATAATAATAATAATAATAATAATAATAATAATAATAATAATAATAATAATAATAATAATAATAATAATAATAATAATAATAATAATAATAATAATAATAATAATAATAATAATAATAATAATAATAATAATAATAATAATAATAATAATAATAATAATAATAATAATAATAATAATAATAATAATAATAATAATAATAATAATAATAATAATAATAATAATAATAATAATAATAATAATAATAATAATAATAATAATAATAATAATAATAATAATAATAATAATAATAATAATAATAATAATAATAATAATAATAATAATAATAATAATAATAATAATAATAATAATAATAATAATAATAATAATAATAATAATAATAATAATAATAATAATAATAATAATAATAATAATAATAATAATAATAATAACAATAATAACAATAACAATAATAACAATAACAATAACAATAATAACAATAACAATAACAATAATAACAATAACAATAACAATAATAACAATAACAATAATAATAATAATAATAATAATAATAATAATAATAATAATAATAATAATAATAATAATAATAATAATAATAATAATAATAATAATAATAATAATAATAATAATAATAATAATAATAATAATAATAATAATAATAATAATAATAATAATAATAATAATAATAATAATAATAATAATAATAATAATAATAATAATAATAATAATAATAATAATAATAATAATAATAATAATAATAATAATAATAATAATAATAATAATAATAATAATAATAATAATAATAATAATAATAATAATAATAATAATAATAATAATAATAATAATAATAATAATAATAATAATAATAATAATAATAATAATAATAATAATAATAATAATAATAATAATAATAATAATAATCGCTTTACTATGTCTACTCATCCTTCCATAAACCGTTCCTGCAGAATCTTATTATTGTAGCTACATGTTGTTAATCCAAATAAACTTACAATTCACGTTTACAATGTTGTATTGTGCAGAGGTTAAGGATTCGGAAGATTTTTAAACAGCGGGTCGCTATATGAGTGCTTTGAAATTCAATATTCTTGTAGAAGAGAAATAAATAATGACGAGAAATAAATAATGAGAAAAATATAAGTAATCACAATGAGTATCTCGGATATGGTTTGAGGCCGCGCCGTGGCCGAGTGGTTAAACTCTCATCAAGGCGGCTTGGGTTCGATCCCAGGCGACCGCAAGTGAGATATGTGGTGGACAACATCGCAATGGGCGGGGTTTTCTCCGGCATCTCCGGTTTCCCCCACCATCTCATTCCACCGGTGCTCCATCTTTATTTCATGCAATAGTGTCACCGCCTGCGGTGCCGCTTGTAATACGAACAGGCGTGATACACCACATCACACACATATTCGGATATGGTTAAATAAAAAGAGATACACTAATTTTCAATTGACCAGATTTACGCATGTGCCTACTTTGTGTAGTAACATATTGTTTCTAGCGGCTTACCAACTATGAAAAAGTCATTCTAAATGAAGACTTTAAAGGCTATTACCAGAAAATTAAAGATCTGCATATTATTTGTCATAAAAGTATTTAAAATACGTCATTTTAATTAGAACTTTAGAGCCACTTTTTGGAAAATCAACATTTCCAAAGTTTTCATCTTCAAATATAGTTTAGGGTGGGGGAAATTTCTTGAAAATCATCTTATCATATCCTTGGATTATTCTGAACGTAATTATCAAGTTTTAGCTGATGTTTTGAGTTACGCTCTTCACACACTCACGTAGCGTTTCCTTAAAATGATTATTGCGCGAATTTGTGATGAAATCTCAGTATCTATCAGTTTTAAGTTTGCTCTATTTTATGCGGACAATCAGTAGATGAAGTACAAAGATGAAGTACTGTAAGAAAAAGTGCTTGGCAGAGCGCAACCTCCGTTCCCAAACTTGGTATAGTACTTTATTGAACACCAAAGTTGATCACCAGACATCGGAGCCGGTACAGCTTTAAAGGGATATGTAGTTTACGAGTCTCACAGTATATAACTGCTGACGTCAGTCCCGGGGACAACACGCAGGGATAGTTCGGTTCGCAACCCATAGCTTTTGTTTCATTACAACTACTGCTCGCCACGCAGGTAGATCTGCCTTCCAGGGAGTGCAAGGTGTTCGACATATTGTGTTAATAGCATTACTTTCACAACAATTATTGGACAATCTCCATTTTATAAATCAAACGTTTTGGGTATTATCAACAGCCATCAAACAGCTTGAAGAATGTACTTTCGTACTGTCTAAAAGCAGTCGAGGAGGTGTCTGCAAAAAATAACAATATACAGAATGCACCACCTACCAAACGAACAAAAACTGAATTGTCCAGTATTCAACACAAAAATACTGGCTTTTCAATGCTGCGTAATATAAGAAATAAGCTAAGTCTCGGACAAACACATGAAAATGATTTATATTACTAAAATGCACCATTAACGTCATGTGACATTAAACGAACTTTCTCCTAATATTTTTATGTTGTTTCAGTGAGAGGGGCAGAAAATTCGCATTCGATAATTTACGTATGTACATGGTTGTTCACTGTAATTCCCGCACCGAAAGCAATGAGAAGGATGACATATTGTAACGTAGCTTACATGTTGTATGCGTAACGGACTGTACACACACAGCGCTTCGGTATACTTGACATCGGACGTTTGTGGATGTCGTGCCTGACCTTGTATAGTACATACCTGTGCGCTTACATTGATAGCTAAGATGTACGGGATCCGATGTCTGTTGATCACCAACATCAGCTTCATGGATTAAGCCTAAAACCAGGCTTAGCACATGGTTCCTGTTTGACTAGAAAATGGTGCGCATTGCTACCTCCCCAGGTACTGTCGGCCACTCGAAAACTCAGTAACACACGAGACTGGTGCCTCTCTTCTCTCCGCTTGCTTGTTGTTGTTTCTTTTCTTTACATCCTCCAATTCATATCGGACGAGTGAATTGGGTGAAATGATGCTCAAATGAGTCCAATGTCTATAAAGCTGACACATACCTGACATTCGTCTTTCAGAATAAGGGAAAACCCTGGAAAAAGCCGTTATCCAGGTAACTGACCCTGACCGAGTTTTGAACTTGGGACCTCTTGAACATGAGGCAGACACGCTACCATCTATGGTAGCGAGGCAGGCTCCGCTTGTTTGTAAACAATGTACCAATACAATAAAAGGTCATGTCTAGAGCTAGGAAGTTGAGGAAAAATCCCTTTTTTTGTCCTTTTTGCCTTTTAAGATATTTTTTTTTATTTAAAGGTCCTTTTTAGAGCTTTTATTTGTTCTTTTTGCCTTTTTAACTTTTTTAAAATGAAGGTCCAGTTTTAGCATTTCTGTTTCGCCAAACA
Source organism: Mantis religiosa (assembly GCA_030765055.1). Classification (NCBI taxonomy): domain Eukaryota; kingdom Metazoa; phylum Arthropoda; class Insecta; order Mantodea; family Mantidae; genus Mantis; species Mantis religiosa. The sequence continues at coordinate 351,560,631 of CM060950.1, forward strand.
GTATTTTTTTTTCTTTGTTCAACTTTAACTTCTTTTGAACATCCTTTTTCTGTTGAACAGAGTCTAGCTTGAATTACAATTTGTAATTTGCTCTTCTAAGACAGTAGATAACAGGTGAGAGAACCTTTCTATTGTATTCAAGTAATTAGAAGTGGGTAGGTTGGTTTCACTGCAGTTTCGTAGTTTGTGAAAGAAAACCTGGCCCTAAACATGCCAAAAACTAAGCTTAATAAAAAGTTTTTACGTTCTCTTTTCCAAACTTTAGGTAGTTTTAGATCAGTTTCAAATCCTTTTTAGACAATTTATCAGCTGGGTATGCGGTGGTCACTTATTCTTTATATGTGTTGTTTCCAATCATTTCTAGCTTGTTTTACTCTTCCTGGTAATTTAAATATGTTTAATTCCCATCTTATATCTTCACTCCCTTTTTGAGCTGGTAGGTTATACATCTTAACTTCTTTATCGAAGAAGTTGATAATCTAATAACATCTTAAAGAGAGCAGCAACCTGAATAGTAGGCGCGTAGATCAGGGATTCGAACCCGTTTCCGCTGGCACCTGAATGAGCAGTCAGTGTCATGCAATATAAACATGTACACAGAGTGCGCGGATTTCCTGTAAAGAAGGATCGATTTGCTGGCTTCATCTTCCCCCAATGCTGGTCTCAACGGTTAGCCTTCTGGAATATTCCACCCCATTGTCTCCTATACAGAAGGGTGGCACTGAATGTGTATGTTCCCAAGCTAACTGAATACATGTCTCTCACTGATTACATTATCGACTGAATGTGCGAACTAACTCATAGATTGATGTATCACTAGCATCTCAAGTCTTTTGCTCAATATTTAAACCAACATCTACACAGAAAAAAGGACAAAGAAGCACGAGAGAAGAAGAAAAATAATACAAATGAATCCTGTATCCGAAATAAGGATTAAAGAATTACGACCGTTTTGGGAAACGCACTTGTTTGTTCGAATAATCGAACATAGCCATTTTAAGCAGCAAAAGGAAGGCAATCACTGTATTCCAAATGCATGTACTGTTATTTTGTAAAAGATTACTACTCTATACAGTATTAAAATATGCATTACAAGGGCTATTTCTTAAATTCAGTAATTTCTGAACTTTCTTTCTTGCAACGTTATATCACACCGCCGTTTGTTATTATTCTGCTGCTCAAAATGTTACCCTGAATTTATCTTTGTTAAGAAAAACCTCTCAGATAACTAACTGAACACTCCACGTGGACATAACATCTATATGTCATTTGTGATTCCTGCGCATTCCATTGGCTGAAGTTCGTCCCTGCTTAGTAAACATCCGAGAAGCACACCCTCTCACTTTTCCGAAAATAATCAGTGCGTTATCTGAGAGGTTTCTATTAACAAAGATAAAGCTAGGGTAACGTTTTGAGCAGCACGATTATACATCTGTTGTGCTGATTCATTGATTTTTTTTTCACAACACTCAAGGCAGTCATATAAAAATAAAAAGTTGTTTTACTAATAGTGTCGTAATTCAATATTTCTCGTTAAGAAATGAATACGAATATTTGGCCTTTCTTATCTTTAATGCTTTAAATACTTCGTCCGCTGTCGGCTTCGAGTTTGTGTTCAGTGTTTATTACAAATCGATTTCTTATTGCTGATATGTTGGGCACAAAAATACTATTTTGATAAATACTAACAGTAAAATAAGACTGGGCGCATATCTACAATATTACTTGGAATGTGGGCGCTGGTTAACGGCAAAGTTGCCAGCATGAATTTGAGCATCCCTGCCGTTTTGTTAAGCGTAGTTAGGCTTAATGAGTTTTCATTGTAGTAATATCTACTAGAGCAGATGAAGTGATTGGATTGGATTGATCGGAGGGTATTCAGCACTTCGACTACACTGGTGTTTTGTACCTATGCCCCCAAGTGGGCACCCCCGGGAGGGAGGATGAGGTGAGTAGACAGAGGGCGGCCGACCCCAAGGAGTCACTACATTACAGAGGGCGCAGTCCCTACACTATTGGTCCAGGACAATCGTCATCCCACCTACCGTGGCCCCCCGAAAATGTCACGATGCCGATTCGGAAACCGACTCCGTCCCGCCAGAGGAGAAAGTGTTCACTCAGAGCATATCATCCTGCCATGCACCGCGGAGACTCCCACCGACACTTCTACCCTGAAAGAGATAACCAAATGAGAGAAGATGTAAAATGATAATAGAGATGAAATGGAGGAACTGGAAATTCTGGGGATGTAATTAACCTACCCAGCATTCGCCTAGTGACCAGGGAAAACTCCCAAAGAAACCCATTGGTCAGGTAGGGCAGCCAATCGAACCCGGTAATCGAACTCAGACCTCCCGAATGCGGGTCACAGACGAAACCGCCTGAGCTCCCGCTTGGTTGCAAAATATAGTAAATGTAAAACAACGCCAGGAAGACTAAAGAAGCAGAAGAAGAAGAATAGAATGAGGAGCATGAAGAACATATTTTTCTTCGCTCTGTAGAGTACTCCAGTCCTGCGCCGTGTCGTAGTGGGTTAAGGCGTTATGCTTTGATTCCCTGCACCCAGAATGCACCTGGGATTGCACCCGCCCCTGGGGGGAGGGTTGCGGATTTTTAGTCCCGGTTATAGGACCGGTGGCCGCTCATCATCGTGAAGGTGGCGAACCCTGTTCTAGAAAGTCAACTTCCTGGCTGGGGTTGCTGACCATATCTGCTCCCCGTATCGGTTGGATGATCGCCCACCTCTGCCTTGCACATGTGTGCGTGAGGCCGGCAGTCGGGTTGACAGGCTCAGGCCCACTTTGGGCTATTACGCCATGGGTTACGAAAAGAAAGTACTCCGACAAGTGCAGACAATATAAATACTTTTGCAATTTGCTTTGAAATTTGTGAATCGCTGACCTTATTGATTATTTTGAGAGAAGCAGGAAAGATCCCAACTGCTGCTTCTTCGTTATCTTATCGATTATATAGATAAGATATGGATACTCATCACCATTTCTCTTTAATTGTTTGATTGAGCATGGCATAAAAATGGTTTCTGCTTTATACATCCTATACGTATCCCGAATCCGGCATCAAACATGTTTCATGTGTGTGTTAAAATAAAGAGCGAGAGAGAGAGTGCGCGTGTATGTTCATTAATTGAAGTTATTGATATATCTTCGATAACGCTATGTTCACCATGAGCAGAAGCTCAAAAATGTTATAAATTAACTTTGTTAAGAAACACGTTCTTCTTCAATAAAAATCAGTAATATAAAAAATACAAATTAAACTTTAGTGACAATTTGTTCGCATTGCTAACACAAACAGAAGCTTATATTAGTAATAGCGTGTAGACAGGAGCTAGAAATTTTTGCATTTTGAAATAAAACATGTAGTATTTCAGTAGTGTTTATACATTTGCAATTTAGCTTTTTATAGCTGTTTGAAGAAAAAAAAATGTAACTGATAACAAATTCTAGCGTTTGATATAATGTTAAGATAAAATTAAAATCACATATGTAAAGGCATATTAGTAAAATAAAAATGCATTCAGTAAATAGTGAATTTTTTAAAATTAATACAAGTTGCTTTAGAATTCATAGAGTCTAAAGCAAAACACAAAAACAAGAGAAATCCTGACTCAAAATCAGAACCATAAAATAAAAATAGACACAATTAACTCAAATCGTGCGAGTTGAATGGAACCATAGAACATGTCTCAACATTTTGTTCTGTCATTTGTGTTCTGCTATTGAAATTAATTATTGTATTCATTGTAATGACTTTTAGCAACTACTAATAGGTAGGATCCTAAGTACCTTGCAAAGGTGCTTGGGTATTCTTGAGTTAACAGTCAACATATCTACATATTTATTTTTATTCATAATTTATACCAATGGGGATCGAAAATATTCACATTCCTTAAAATAAATCTAGTCAAATAAACAACGCAACAGAAAAAGGATTTTTATTTTACTTTCACTTATATCTTTTTACTCCGTTGACAACACTGAGCCAGTGGTTACAGGATTTAATAGTTTGCCAGCGTCTTGAGAGAAAAAAGAATGTTTTTCACAGTTTCTTCCACGCGACTGTTCAACATTTTAAGCAAATATTCCAAATTATTATTACACGTTGACGTGAAAAAGAGTCCGTAAGTTGTAACACATTTCGTAGTTATATTTCAGCATAATTTTCGTATTTTATTGAATTTTTAGAATTCATTAAATAGTAGTTTAGAGGTCATGAAAAATGAAAAAGTGTATACAGCTTTATGAACATTTCGCACTATATCGCATTTGCAAAAAAATCACCTATCTACAGCTGATTTCAGTTAAATAAACTCCAGAAGTTTTCCTATTTTACTCTTAAAATTTTTAAATGTTCTTAAAACACGTATAGTTTTACGTAACACCTTTCGCCTGGTTCTTAGAGAATTTGAGGGATTTTCGGATCCATTTCTGTATTTAATATTTTAATATATCCATTTCTAAAACGTTCTCTATTCTAAACGTGTATAGTAACTCTTCACGTTACAATTCCACAAAAGGATCCCACTGATAACATTACTTGTGTAAGACATATTCAAGGTTATGTACGTGTCTCAACCTGCTTGGCGCTTTTCAAATGTTTGTTGAGTGTCGGTATGCGAATATTTGACCCTGAAGGGGGGTGCTCAAGCCTGCACCGCAAGGTGAAAACCCAACCTCATCCTTTGCCGCCGAAGCAACAGATTAATCCGTAATGTACTGGTAGCGCGCATGCGCGAGGAAGTCACCATTAAGCGTAGCGCGGGATAGCGGGGGGGGGGGGGGGGGGGGGGGGCAGGGAGAACAGGATCAATGCGCTTTACTTTATATGTACAATACACCGTGAACTTTGTGTTGCTTCCTATTAAATGAACTGCGTTCGAGGCTATACACCATGCTTTTCTCTGTTTGCTTGACTTGTAACAAAGCTAATTGTTATGAAGTCTGGATGTAACCCTTTGTTAGATGTAAGGCATTTCGTAATCAGTTGGTTCAGTGGTCCACAAAGTAAAACATTCTAAATATACCATACATATTTGAGAAAACAACATACATGACATTTATCAGCATATTTTTCGATATATTTTGTTTGCTTACATATCAATGAACGGATAAATATCGAAGAGATTACAATTACATTATTACTTATTTATATACTAACGCTTTAATAAGGGTGGAGGAAATCTTTCATTGAACCAGAATTATATAACGAACTCTAATCCAGTCAATGAAATGTGCGAAGGAATTGATTCACATCTAACTTTGGCCTTAGAACATCTTCCACACGTGTAGTAAATCATGTGATAGTAGTTGGTTCCGCTTTGCAGCAGTTGCGATGTCAGCCTAACCATAAAATGGACTATTACTAAAATGGGAAGTTGCTTAACACGGCCCCATTTAACTTTTTGTTTGGGAGAGGAGAGCACCTCGGAGTTAATGGCTTTACGTACTTCTTTGCTGGTGCAGCAGGCATAATTTTGCGTTTTTTTTAAACTTTCTTAGGTATAAAAGTGATTGCATAAGAAAAAATGTGAATATTTTCTCTTTTGAGACCGTTTGGTTAGTTGTAGTACGGAGGCCGGAACATTTGTGTCAGGGTTTCTAAGAATGGCCTCCGACGATGGCGATCCGTGATATCCAGGCCAATAACAAGCTGAATCCAAGGAGAAGATCGGGGGATTTGTAGAGTACGTCACGTTGCAGTGCACACTCTTTTAAATGAACACATTCCTTATATATTTTCTTGTTACGGGTATAGTACCATGAGTGGAAATTCAAGGTCACGTATTCAAATCACGCCTTCAGTTTGAGAGCTTTTTACTGTCTGCTCATTAACGCCACATTAATTACGGTAATTATTCCCCAACAAGTATGTACATATGTAGGCTTCTGTAGGCAGAGTACTGCTGTACCTTTCATCGTATAGTCGCAGATTTGTTCCCAAAATAGGGATCATCATTTGATTTCTCCTGCATCCAGGGGAAAGATCATATTTCAAACGTTTCTTTTAAAATAATTATTATTCATATCAAACTGCCAATGTGTTTGAAGTGAACGAACCCGACAATGAAGAAATCAAGAAGTAATTGTATTTAATTTATGTAGGTATTTACTCCCTCTAAATTTTAAAGCATAATTTTAATTGCTTAGATAATTGATTAGAGTCACAAAGGCTCTAATGATTTTATTAATAAACGAACTTGTAAACAAACTTCATTGGTTGAAATAATATTTATTCACATATTATTTTAACCAATTAAGTTTGTTTACAAGTTCATTTGTTAATAAAATCATTAGAGCCTTTGTGGAGTGGGATAACGCATTTTTTCCCTTAAAAGGGGTTGTTTATGGGGCAGAAAATTTCGTGTAGATCTTTGTTTAACAGAGGTTTATATTTGGTGGACTTAGATATGAATTTAGAATTTAATCTTCCCTTTCCTTTGTGCGCTATACTTTTAACAAAAGCGCGCGCCAAATTTTTTCCTAACTTGCCCTTTTTCGATTCATAGCACATTAAAAAGCGTATTTTCGGTGAAATATGTTATTAATAGAACTCGGATTTATATGTACTATAAATTATGAATATATGCATGCATCTATGCACCAAAATATGGTAAATATGTTCTAAAACTTAATATTGTACTTTTAAAGTAAGGTATAGATATTATTTCAGCTTTTTCAAGTCATTAATCTTGACGAAGTAAACAAATTGTGAACTTATTCTTAAACTTAAACACTAACAAGATTAATGTTTATTAGTCTCCATTTAAGTCCATTTTATTGCAATAGTTAAATGTTATTCACAGTTTTCTGGATGAAACTATTTCCTTCCGTCGTTTAAACTGTTTTTATACAGGCAGTACATAATTTTGCTTCCATTTGAAAATATTTTTATATAGTACATTTAAAAGTTTTAAATAATTGACAAGTTTTTATAAAGCTTAAAAATGGGGAAGTGTGTTGGGGTAGTTGATACACAAACTAATTTCGTTAAATAAATATTTAAATTTATCTCTTCATAAACATTGCTGAGGTAGTCTTTACTTATCAGTTCGTCAGAAACTGCTCGTCCGGAATATTTTTTTCAGGAAAGTTCGAAATTCTACTTAATTAAGTTATTCAAAGGGATGTTGGCTGAAACAAAAGCTTTGCAGATATCTTGCGTAAAATTATCATGGCCATCATTTCTCCTCCATCTTGCCGAAAATACATTTTTATTAACAGCATTTCTATGAGAAACTGTTTGTACATGTTGCCTAATCTATTCCTTTTTTGTTGCAAGACACCTGAAACAATGGTATAAAATAAAATATTTTATTTTAGTTAAATAAAACCTACTGTTACTAACTTTAAATCGGGCTGATATTTAAAATATTCTGAAAATACAAAAATAAAACTTGTGTTTTAACACAATTGGCACAGCCCGCCTCGCTACCGTAGATGGTAACATGTCTGCCTCACGTTCAAGAGGTCCCGAGTTCGAATCTCGGTTAGGGTGAGTTACCCGGATAAGGTTTTTACCGGGGGTTTCCCTTATCCTGAAAGACAAATGTCGGATAACTCTGAGCTCCATGTACCCCAGGCTCATTTGAGCATCACTTCAAACATTCCATTCATCGTCCGATATGACTTAACGTTGGAGGACATAAAATTAAAAAAAAAACAAAGCAATATTCACAGTACTATATTTCCCTCTGTTGTTATAGTAGGATTTTCAATCAATCCATAGCCGAAATAAATAAGCTTTACTGCTATTCTGCTTCGTCATTGTACATAATATTCTGTTCCATACTGCTCACACGTCAACAATGTAACAGGAAATGTTATCTTTGCAGCAGATGGCTTCGTTTGCAATGTAATTGCATGATTGTTGAACGCTCTTTGTTAAGCGGCACCTTTTTATATCAGAAAGGGCTCATTGTTGATAGCTATGTTCGCCTTTTTATGAATATAGAAACAAACAGAGCAACAAAAGGGGAAATTTCTCGAATCCTTCTTTTCTTGTTAAAGTTTCGTCCTGAAATATTTGTGTTTCAAAAGTCGTTACTGAAAAAGTAAAATATATACATAAATATGCAGGAATTAAACTTGCACTAGCCCCTTATATATCCATTTACAGCAGTACAAAACTTCTGTAATAAATGTATTCCTTACGTGCATTTTTCTAACCACAAAGGAATAAAACATACAAATAAGCAAATATCTATTTGGGTGAAATAGGCTACACACATTCTTAAGGAATGTTTTGACATAATACTACATTGGATTGCTAGGTTGTTTACTTCAGTTATATGCAACAGATTTTTTTAACACAGACCAAATTCACTTTTACTGAACTCCACCATTAAAGCTGATCCTAATATCACAGTTTCTGGTCTGCTAGTTTACAATGCAGTGTACAACTTAATACTAATGTAACAATATAAAATATGAGTTTGGTAAGGGCCCTTTAGGGATTCGAGGGAGTAATAGTGTTTATTTGGAAAAGAAAAATATAAATAAATTAATAAAGAAAAAAAAGTCCAACGTCTCCTCGGATTTCCGATGTTGCCAATTCAGCAGCTATAACTAATATAGTGGTTAATAATCTGTGCCAAATTAAAACGATCCTGCTTTAAACATATGGGAGGGGAGAAACAGAGTGTTAGAGACAGATTATACAGGTTGTCTCAAAACTAAACCGAACGAATATAGCCGTTGAGTAGTTTATAACTTAATTAGTCCGAATTTCGGTGTCGCAGCTTTGAAGTTCTGTTAGGTATAATTTTATGCAGCATTAAATATTAAATGATTTTCTGATTAGGCAGCGCAGGAACCACTGGTGTGTGAACCTAAAAAGTTGTTATTGGGACGCACCGGCCACGAAAACAAAAACATTACACCTTGCTCTTTATCAGTGACCCTAACCTACCTTACAGGTAATGGGGCAAAGGGCAGTTACTTGTGCTAAAGTCGACTAATAACTCGGACAGTTGCAAGGTTGCTCTTCCGTGTAAAACTACACATTACGTCCTAACAGAGAGGATTTTGCGCGTACTTAGATAGCAAATCCAAGGAATATGGAGCGCTATACGAACACCGAAATGACGGATATGGTTTTGATGGATGGAAGAGCTGAATGGAGTTCAACGAACGTAAGATTAATTTATTGTCATTAAAAATATGAATTGTAAAAGTAATTACATCAATGATAACATTTATTTGCTTAACTTCAGAGCATTTTATTATGATCTTAATTGTACAATACTTTGAAACACTTACTGTAAATATCAACAACTTCTTTTTCAGTTACAAATGCTTTATTTAGTATTATCAAACACGTGAAATAAAATGCTCATCTCATTGCATAAGGCATTTAGTTTTGGTTAATGTATCTACAATTCTTTGATGTTATTTTCTGTTCTGTTTATCATTTAATGCTTCCATCCTCAACCTCACTAATATTAATTTCCTTCTAAAATGTATAAGTTACATATGTCCACCAGCTTATTTGCCATCATGGACTGCTATAACGGAATTTTGGAACACGTTAAACACTCATAAGCAATAATTAAGCAATAGCTCATTTATTGCGGTTACATAAGTCAAAGGAATTCTTAATAGTAGCAAGCTAATATGAAGTATGTCGATATGTTTACAAACAGCTACAGCACGCGGCACGTCGTGTGACCTACACCTGCGATTTTCAACAGCGTGAGGCACGCGTCAATGTTCCTGTCACTGCCTAATCCACACTCATTATGGAGCATTTTTATGCGGCTCTATTGGTGTTAAGAACTATCTAAATGTGTCATATAGAAGCTGAGCAACTACTTCTGTATGTTCGTTCGGTGTCGTTTTGAAACACCTTTATAAGACGCTATAATTTGGAGGCTGTAACTCAAAGAATTTCGGTGTTTTAAGAAGAATTTGAGGCTGGAATCGCGGATTATAAAGACACGGTTATTAAAGAGTTATGAAAATTTGCTTTTGGTACAAGACTAAGCATTGAGAACTGAGGTTGGTACATGATTTATGTACAGTCGAGTCCATTCGTCCCAAGAGGATCACTTCCTTCTGGGGCAACGTTAGTAAGTACAAACAGAGCGAGATGATTCAGGCAGTTTCGTCTATGGACCCTATTCGGGAGGTCCGGTCTACCTGACCCATGGGGTTTTTTTCGGTACTTTTCCGGGTCGCTAGGTGAATGCTGGTTAGGTTAATTACATCCCACGAATTTCCTGTACTTCAATTCCATCTGCATTTAATCATTTCATATCATCTCTCATCTGGTGATCTTTTCCATGGTAGAAGTGTCTGCGCTGCATGGGAATTTCCAACTGGTCAGTAGTAGGGACCCTGCCTTCTGCACTGTCGTGACTTTCTATGTTGGCCGCCTCTGTCTCCTCTTGCCTTATTCTTCCGCCAGGGGATGGCACAATAGACCAAGTCTGGCCGACGTACCGAATCCTCTCCATAAAATTTTATCCTATCCTAATATCAACAAGGGTTGAACTTGTTTCAATAACATTTACTAGGTATAGATTTAAGACTTTCAGAAAAATTTTCGTAGCCATTCTTCTGAAAGCTTATTATTCCCCATCTATTCAGAAAAACGAGATAAAGTTGCATTATCAAATTGCAAAGGATATAGTGAGCTACAGTGATACGTGGTTTAAAAAGCAAATCACCCTAAAATAGGTTTACATTCTATGCTCTTTGCATGACTATTGGAAAAGACGAATACCGACTTACCACCTGAAATAATTGAAAATTTAAACCAGTAAAGAAGAATATCTTGGAAATGGTTAATACCTTAAATTAAAAACAAAGTATGTGACATAAGTTGGTGCCTTAAGAACTTGTAGTGTAGTAAGGACTTGCCTGTGTCTTACGTTTAGAATAACACAGAAGGCATTCAGAAGAAAGAGGATTTCACAGTAAATTCAAGGTTAGGATATACCAGTCTTGATCTATTGTACCTATGCTCCCAAGTGGGGCATCCTCGGGAGGAAGGATGAGGCGACAGCAAACAGAGGTTGACCGTTTCAAGGAGCCACGACAGTGCAGAGAGCAGGGTCCTGACATTTTTACCTATATTCAAACCTCCCTTGGTGGGCCAGGACAACGCATATTGTCCCGTACTGTGATTCGGAAGTGATCCCAGCAGTCGGTGTGGAGATTAGCAACCGACCTAGCAGAAGAGGAACTGGTTTACTCAGAGCATATCATCCTGCCATGCACCGCCGAGACACCCACCGACACTTCTACCCTGAAAGAGACCACCAGCTGAGAGATGATATAAAGTGATAATAGAGATGAAATGGAAGGAGAGGAAATTCAGGGAATGTAATTAACCTGCTCAGCATTCACCTGGCGACCCGTGAAAAAAAAACGAAAAAAAACCATGGGTCAGGTAGGTCGACCACAGGAATTGAACCCTGGCCTCCCGAATGCAGGCCACAGATTGTGGCATTTTAATCAAAAAGGTTAGACCTTTTTTAAACAAATCGGAAATGCGAAGATTATTTCCATAAAAAAGTAGCTTGTGATGGGGTAGGTTTCCTTGGAAAGCTTTGTGGCACTTTCTTAGAAGATGCTGAACTTCTATTTCGAATTAGTTTATTATTCAAAGGGTCTCAAAACCCACACTTTCCGCGAAATCTCAGTATAGAATTTTTGGGCAGAATGCAATATTTCCTCAACCCATCAGGATTACTTCTGCTGCACCGGTGTACATTATTCTGGAATTTCGTTGCAAGAGCTGTAATTGTTTTCTGATATCTGTGCAAGGTTATGAACAAACTTGTTTCAAACCTTGCAATAACAGCTCAATATCCTACGCCGTGATTGAGCCGTTATGCTTTGGTTTCCTGCCACGGAAGACTCGCATCGATCGCACCCCTGGGAGTTGTGGATTTTAAGTCCCGGGTATAGCATCGGTGTTCATTCAGCATCGCGAGGAAAGTGAGTAGCTACGATAGGTCGCAGATCCTGGATGAGAAAGTCAACTTTCCGGCTGGGGGTGCCGAGATGCTGATCACATCTCCTCCCAGTATCGGTTGGATGATCACCCATCTCTGCCTTGCGCACGTGGGCGTGAGACCGGCAGTCAGGTTGGCAGACCTTGGCCCACTAGGGCTGTTAAGCCTCGGGTTAGTTATAATAACAGTTTATAGTTAATAGCAGCTTAATGATGCCAAGTGATAGGAGAGTACGTAGGATAAAAATGCTGTATGTCCTAGCAAATCTTTACTTTCTCACTCTGAAGTTTTCCTTTTTCTTCAAGAAAATGTTTGATTTGCTGCAGCAATCGAAATAAAAGAAAGTTCTATTACGTTTATTAGAGGCGATACCTAACCGCAAGAAACCAAAAGATGTCATCAAGAAGCTCTTAATTTTAAATTTCTTGAACGAAGAAACGAGTTTTAGCATTTGCAGAATTGAAGATCACAATTTACCAAAATATTGCTGTAACATGTTCACACTAGAATTATTTCGTTGCCAAGTGTTCTCTTTGTCTAAAGCAATGACTGGCCCGAAATTAGGAAAGGCTTCTTAACATTAATAAAATAATCAATAGTTTTCGGCGTACAGCATGACTCGGGCCTGGACCTGCCAACCCGACTGCCGGCCTCACGCCCACATACGCAATGTAGAAGGGGATAGTCATCTAACCGATACGAGGAGGAAATGTGGTCAGCATCTGGGCACTCTTAGCCTGCCCATTTCTGTAGTGTAGGCGGTATCGTGTCTGCCCTAAGTTTAAGACGTCCTGAATTCGCATCTCTGTCAGGGTGAGCTATCTGGATAAGATTATTTCCGGGGGGGGGTCTTATCCTGAAAAATAAATGTCAGGTAACTCTAAGTTCTATGGACCCTGTGCTCATTTGAGTAACATTTCACCCATTTCATTCATCGTCCGATATGAGTGAAGTTGTAGGACGTTAATTAAATTAAATTAAATTTTGAAAAAAGAAACCCTGAGCCTGCAAGTTGAATTTCATAGATCGGGATTCTTCTTATTGCAACTATTCAAATGCATCACGATGCTGAGTGGGCACTGGCCTGCACCGCCGCAAGTGAGATCGAGTTACATTCCGTTGCAGGTAACCTGAATATAACGCTCCATCGCACTATGCCACGGCTCAGGATATGGGGATAGAAAAGTTGAATTATATTATGTAACCTAAACTCAATATATAATCTAAGCTCAATTTTGTTAGTAAATTGTTTTTGTGCATGCTGTGAATATATGATTCCCGTATAGGACATCCAATGGTTCTAGTACTATCTGATCACCAGAAGAAAGCATAAGTAGAATAGTCAACGTCCCTTCTCATACCTAAGAAAGACCTTGCGCGCTGGTAGTCAGTATTTTTTCTTTTAAATCCAACAATATTTAAATTGGTAATTACACAGCCTATAAAAATAGCTGTTTGTGTATCCAGAGACTTACTTAAAACCAACTTCATAACTGCAGAGGTGCCGAAATTATACTTTAAGGGTTTATGTACTTAAGAGCTTATTACAAACACAATAGGGTGTGTTCAGAATGGTACGTTTTTGATTAATTACATTATCTTCTGTTATTTTGGGGTCTAATTGTCACTATTTTTTCCGACTGCCATGGAATTTGACTAAATCTGTATCTACTTTTATGCAGCTTTGCTGGAGAGGACCAATACGTGAATATTGATCGGAAATCATAAAAAAGTTACAGTTTCGTCTTGTAATTGTATAATTGTTTAGGGAAGTTTTCATGTAAATATGTTTACTAGCGGAGTAAATGCGAGAATTACATAACAATTGAAACAATCCTGAGAGGAAGGTGTGATTGCACATTTGACTTTACTTTTTCTCAGATCTTTCCAAAGTTTCTAGAAGTGTTTTAGGAAAACCAGTTGCACAAGTTTTAAGCAATTTCTAAATTATCTATTTTAAATATAAATTTACAAGTCTAATAAAAAAATCTGATGTGCACTCTTGCACTCACGTGACTATCCCTATCTACTCTTGTACAAATTATTCTTACAAAAGCTTACACTTGTTTTTTGTTTTGTAATTTACGTCCTCCAGCGTTCAGTCATATCGGACGGTGAATGAATTGGATGAAATGATGCTCAAATGAGTCCAGGGTCCATGGAGCTTAGAGTTACCCGACATTCGTCTATCAGGATAAGGGAAAACCTTATCCAGGTAACTCACCCTGACCGAGATTCGAACTCGGGACCTCTTGAACGCGAGGCAGACATGCTACCATCTACGCTACCGAGGCGGGCAGGCTTACACTTAGGATTACGATTATTATGGAGAGGATTCGGCACCGAAATCTATGGTTTATTGCACCCAAACCACAAGTGAGGCATCCCTGGGAGGAAGGATGAGGCGAGAGGAGACAGAGGGCAGCCGACCCAAAGAGTCACGACAGTACAGAGGGTAGGGTCTCTACTATTTACCAGCTGGAAACTCCCCGGCAGGCTAGCACAACCGGCAGCTCACCCGCGTGGTCCGGAGACGGCTCACCAGGTCGGCCCGGAGGCCGGAAAACGTCCTACCGAAGGAGGAAGTGCTTACCAGGAGGATATCATCCTACCATGCAGCGCCGAATCTCCCGCCGACTCTTCTACCCTGAAAGACCACCAGTTGAGAGATGATATGAAATGATAGCGGAGGTTAAATGGTGGGATAGGAAATTCGGGGGACGTAATTCACCTGGCGACCCGGAAAAAAAAACCCGAAGAAACTCATGGGTCAGGTAGGGTAGCCACAGTAATCGAACCCGGACCTCCCGAATGCGGGCCAAAGACGAAACCGTCTGAGCCATTCCGCTCGTTAAGGCTTACACTTCTATCTACTTCATGTTAGATAAGCATGTGTAGGAAGTATTTTATTGCATAGATGAGGAGCAAGTTTTAAGATGTTTTTGAAGTTCTGTTCTGTTTTATGGAGGAAAAGGGGAATAAGGACTTCCCATTTGAGAAGGGTATAATTATTTAAAATACAAACCAGTAACAAGGAATATCTAGGAAATGGTTAAGTCCACGAAAAGTGTTTTTGAAATAAATTTTATGCTTCAACGAGAGGTACACTTTTTCTGTAGAAAGATATTTTTGTATAATTCTTATGGTTCACCAGTTATGAGAAAGTCAGTCAATGAAGAGAACTTCAGAGCCTATGCCCAGAAAACTCAATCTATACATTTAATTTGCCATGAAAATATCTCAAACATATGGCATTCTGATTGAAATTGTTAGAGCCATTTTTAAGGTTTTCGAAATACGTTTCATGTAAAAATAGTTTGGGGTGAAAGCTTTTCTTTCAAATATTTATGTCGCATCTTTGATAGGGTGAAACTTAATATCAATTTTGATGTTTAACGGAGTTTTCGCTTTGAGATTACGCTGTTCACAGACGCATGTACGCGAGTACACACAGAGATTTTCTTTTCTTTTTTTTCAGGTAGTCGGAAAACATGAAATCCTGGTATCGAAATTTTGGGCGGAGTACAGTACTTCCCTTAAATAGTAGAGAAAATAGAAAAAAATTCAGGTTTCCTTTATGAGTATATTTTCCAGTACAATTTAGGCATTACAGTATTTAAAATACTTCTTCCGATGCAGCTTTTTAAGTTATCAGGGTGAAACTTTAGAATATACGTAAAAACTAAAACTCATAATGTATTAGTCGTTTTCTTTTGAACTAATTAATTTAAATATCTACTTCCTAGCAAATCTACTTAACATCTTAATAAGGAACATACATTTTAAACCTTTAAACATTTAAAATTTACTTTGCAAAGAGCTTTTTTAATTTTGTTTTTGTAAAATAAGTTAATTTTCTGTTCTAAAACGTATACCCAATCCAGTAACATATGCACCAAACTTATTTCTCCCCTTAAGCGTAATTTCTTTCTGCTCGATTGTTTCATTTCGGAGCAATTTGAACAGTATACTGGAGTGGTGCTACAAGTCGACAGCAATTAATTGCCTCCGGACATTACTCAGTATGATGCAACATCACTTTAATCTACTTGACCTCCACTATGATCTGCATGCTATCTCACGTACCATTACTACCCAAGCTTTTGTTTTTTTGTAGGATAGTTTTACTTTGAGACTGGAAACACTCTTAGCTCAATTTGTCAGAATATAACACTTTTTTAAAGTCACTGTAAAGCATTACAAACATCGTTGCTCCAAACGTTGTAAGAGAAAATATTCGTGTTGTATAGTTATCGGTGCTAATCGAGATGTCTTAAATTTTCTGGGAGTAGCTTCTGAACTGTGTTTTATTCTTGTTGAATTTTGTGTAAGAAGATTGACAAAAGTGCACATTTGAAACTGTTAAATTACTTTGTGATTGACACAAATTCCTAACTGGCAACTATCGGAAGACTCGTCATGTAGAGAATACAGCGCAGAGGGTCTTTTTTTAACATGTATTTACGTCCTCCAACGTTAACTCATTTAGGACGATGAATGAAATGGGTGAAACGATGCTCAAATGAGTCCGAGGTCCATAGAGCTTACAATTACCCGAATTCGTCTTTCTTGATAAGGGAAAACCCCGGAAAAAACCTTATCCAGGTAACTCACCCTGACTGACATTCGAACTCGGGACTTCTTGAACGTGAGGCAGACACGCTACCATCTACGCCACCGAGGCAGGTAACGCAGAGCGCCGCAGGTTCGAGTTAAGTCTTAGGCATGGGTGTTTATGTGTATTGTGTATATGTGTTATACCACAGAAAACAAAGCAGTAAAGACACGGAAAGAAATCAAGGAAAAGAAAATATATATTTTAAAAAAATCATCCCTGACCTGGAGTGTATATTCCTGAAGCTAGGTCCGAGCAATACCACTGGCTGATTTGCAGGAGAGTTCAATAAGAAAATAAGTTCTCCTTCACAAAATTGATTTTTCTTAAATCAGTAATTGTTTCAGAAATGTTTATGTTATACGCTACATTTCTCCATGTTGACGGTTATTTCCGGCTCCAACTCCTATGTGTAAATATGCTGATATTTCTTGGGAGGGTTTACTGTACTACATACCATTAAAATATTCCATTTTAAAATCCATTAAATAATAAAAAAACAACAACTCTGTGTTTATATTGTCTATGAACAACATAACTCAAGAATTAAATATCACATAAATACCAATTTTACATGGATAATGTTTGATCACTTTTATTTTCTCAAAATGGTTATAAGCAGAGACCGGAAGTTTAGGCATTATACATCATTAAAATAGGCAGGCAAAAATGCATTATAAATAGTTATACTAGGCAGGAAAAAAGGCATTATGGGTACTAAAACAAGTAGAAATGCATTAGAAAAACACATTTATTTAATGAATTACACTATTCAATAACTCGATCGTCATATTTTAAAGAAGTTTAAAGTTTTAAACCAAATGCTGGTGTTTTAATTGACATAAATGAAATATTTTTTAAAAGGGCCCGCGTATTGCAATACCCTATTCGTATACTTCTCCAAAAACTGTGTTAATGTAGGATTCTGTAATTTCCACAAAGGGATTCCGGCTTTAAGGAAATGCAAATTGAGATTTTCGACTCGATGTTGCAAATACTGTTGGAAACAGAAATCTTGTTCCCAATGTCCTTGGAAAGTGAACTTTTGTGTCAGATTATGCCGGTATTTTGTGATATAAATGCTTCTTTTCGTTGTTCACTGACTGCTCGCATATTTTGCATGTGAGTACTACTTTGTCGGAACAAAAGTATTAACATAACTTTGTAATTTATTGAAGTACATTAAATGTCCGTATATTACTGCTACCTAAAACAACGTCTTAATGAAAAAAAGAAAAACAAATTTAGCCCACACTCATTATTGCCTTTAGAAATAAACACAAGCCATAATTTAAACGCTTTCTGTTATCTATACATTTATTTGTGCGGCAGCACTCATTGTTGTAAAGAAAATAATTAACTGAATGAAGGACAGACAGGTCTGCAACTTAAAGACAACAATATACATACCAGGTAACTTTCATTGTCTCGGACTAACGATTATTGAAATAAAATTTTCCTGAAGGAAATACTTAATAATTAATAAAATAATAAACAATAGATAAATAAGAAAAAGGCAACAAAAGGATTTATTTCGTAATATAGACATTTATATTAAGAAGGCAGAAAAAGACAACATAAAACCGTGGAATTTCAATCACAAAGGTATTATCCGTGCAGATTCACTTTAAAATTGAAGATAGATTTAACATATTTAAAAAGGCATTCTACCTAATTACCAGTCTCTGGTTATAAGGATCAGAATTAAAATATTTTGTATTTAAGGTATTTATTTAAATGTCAAATAAAACTTATTTGTTGAATTTTCTGGGAATAACTCGAAAAGCCCTCTTCTTTGGAAGAATTTCGTATCATTTAGTATTTATTACTGGTAAACCATAAGAAACTTGGAAGTTAAATGCATAAACAATATGAATGTTTAATTTATTAAAAATGACTTTTCAGTGGCATCAAAGGTTTCTGAGATATCCGTTGCTATCGTTTTGAATTTTTCAATACTTTTTTTATTGTTTTATTTATACCTCGTCTTAGACTGCAACGGTCCTATCGGCGGCCGTTCTCTTTTGGAACATATCGCGATGGTGTTATTTCGTAGACATTGGGTTGCTGTTACTTTTTTTTTAATCAGTAGATCACGCACATATTCGCACTCTTATTCATACTTCCAGACCCTGAGGAAGATAGGGAATCATCTTGCTTGGAGAAGAATCCCCACCGCCAGCCGGGAATCGAACTCGGGACCCCTCGCATGGTAGGCAGCTGCTTTTCAATACTTTTTCATGTTGTGAAGTGTTGTCCATTTTGTTGGTTATTCTCGCGATGCATTGGTAAGAGTACGGAATTTCAAGGCCAGCATACTGAGACCCGCTCTTGAACATTTGACTGTCGCTTCTGTTTCCCGTATCGCTCTTTTTGGTACAATGGAAACAAAACGTTTATTTCGATTATCATGAAGTAGGAAAATGCAGCTTTGTGAGAATATTTTAGAAAAAGCTACGCGATGCGTAGCGATAGTATGCGATAATGTAGTATGCGATAATGGGCAGAGAAAATCATGCGAATGTAAAAATCAAGAACTTTTTTTCTTTTTTTAACTTAAAGCGACTACTGACGAAATCATATGCTTTTAAATCACCGAGTTTTTTCTTCACAACTAGCTCCCAAACCTGTAGTACCTACCCATATTCCAGAGTTTGAAATTGCTATTTTTGGACAAGCATATATCGTGTTTAATGTAAACTGAAGAAGAACTAAGTAATGTTTCTCATTATATTTCTATATTTGCTGTATATAAGTACTTTTTGTAGTTGGTACCTCTTGGAGCCGTATATACGTAGATACATATTTTATCTGTCGCTATCTTCCCACCAAATTCAATTTCAAGGACTTAACTTCCCCTTTCAGGTGTTGAGTCATCGATACATCCATCCCATAAACTTCTTTATGCTTTGTTAAGGTAAAATTTCGAACAAACATGATCAAAAGATGCATATGCATTCTTATCACGTCGCCAATCGGAAAGGCAAGGTTAAAGCACTGCTGTCTAGGTAAGTTTGTCGGTACAGTGGGAGGAGGAAGAGCATGCTTGCACTTCTGGAGGAAGGTGAATTACCAGAGAACCTGAAGCTTCATACAACGATACTTTTCGCAAAGTGTACATGTGTGATCTCAAAAACATTTTAAAATTAATATAGAAAAGGGCTATTGATGACGGTGAATGAGTTACTAAATAAGGCTGCAATAACAGTATTCAGGCATGAAGGTATACAGGAATATTCTTGTTCGAAAATTCTCCCCGGTCCGGAGAGTAAAGGATTTCTTGATGAGACAAGATGAAGCTATTATACGGAGCAAACACAAATTGAAAAAGAACCTGAAGAGGAGATTAGCTTTAAGGAACCCAAAGGGCTTGAAGAGCTATTGAGTACCTGAAAATACATTCACAACAACATTATTCTTCACAAATGCTCAAATGGTCATTTAGTGTTGTCTGTATAATGAATTTATCGATATACATTTTTTATAACAAGCGACTTTCAAGATACAACAATGCCAACTTCTTATACATCTTAAGACTACATGGAATGTTCAATAAGGATAGTGAAAAGTTTAGTGGCACTATAGGCAAAGTAGTTCTTCTGTTTTATAAAAAGTAATACACACAGTTATAAAGAGCGACTGTAAACAAAATAATTACTGGGCGGTGCCGTCTATTGCTTGCATTCGAGACTAGGGTCCTTTTTGGGAGGTAAATATCGAATTGCATATTGATTGTCACGACCCAAAGTTCTACCTACAGAACTACCGAGGATAACGTGTGCCAGTTGCATTCGGGAGGTCCTGGGCTCCATCCTCTCACTTTGACCCGTGGTTTTTTCTTTTTTTTTTTTTCGGATTTCCCCGAGACAGTAGGTGAAGGTGGCTCCCCTCCTACCTCGACTTTCTTGAACCTATCATTTGCTTTATTGTCATTTGTTTCAGGATTGTAGGGGACGAGACGGTATTCGGCATGTTGCGGCTGGACGGTTGATGTGCGTTTTGTGGAGGTTTCTTTTCTGAAGTCGTTCAGGGACCATCCGTTTGGCCTTGCTTCCACGTGGGTCCCGTCAGATGTGAACCGCGTTGGAACTTGGTCTCTCCTCTCAGGCTTTACGGTAGAAGCCAAAAGGGCCAACTGACCTGCAGGGGCTCCTTCTGTTCGTCCATTTACAGAACTAGAAACAGGAAGGGTGTGCGCAACAAAGGCCAACTATCGACAGATTACCCAACAAGAGAACTATCCTCTACTCACACCGCTACGCACCTGAAAATTTGATGGTATAATGCCTGCTGTATATAAACCTTGTGCACCGGAAACCTGCTGCGGAGTAGAGGTGCAACGCCCAAAACGAAGCCTGAAAAGTGCCGCATGCGACCACTTACAAATAGCTGCTGGACATCCCTCGTCAGCTCCGTGTCCGGTGAGGCCGCGCTGTGGCTCAGTGGTTAGACCGCTTGGCTCTCACCAAGGCGGCCCGGGTTCGATCCCAGGCGACCGCAAAGTGAGATTTGTGGTGGACAACACGGCGCTGGGGCGGGTTTTCTCCGTGACCTCCGGTTTCCCCCACCATCTCATTCCAACGGTGCTCCATCTTCATCTCATGTATCATTAGTGTCACCGCCTGCGGTGCCGTATGTAGTAAAAGCGGGCGTTAAACACTACACATTCCGTGTCTGGCGTGGGAGACGGCGCTCTTTTGTACGCCGCTACTCGTCAGGGGTAAACAGTTCCTCCCATACAAAGCTGTGTTATTATGTCTATTAGTTCCAACGTAATCTGGACTCATTTTCGGGTACATAAGGCTATATTCCGCACCTGGTTTTTGTCACACAGACCCCACATAGAGCAGAGATAATGCCATCGAACTCTCAAACGAATACAAGTAGGAGAATAGTGATAGTTCTCTTATAAGCAAACAGTATGGGGTGTCATTGGCACCCAAGGTCATTTGTACAATATCCGATGACTACATACTAGTGGATATCGTAACGTTTTAATTTTCACATGGTAGTTTTTATGGTAGAGTGAGGAAATGTTTTCTGTGCCATCATTGATCCCTCGGGGCGTAATGATGAAAGTTTCAGTGAATTCTGTCCTTTCCTTTTGTTACAGTGAGTGCTAGAAGGGACTAAGGTGTAGGATTGAGATACTGTCCAGCAACGCAAAGAAGGCCCCTGGAAGGTATGTGCTGCCTTACACAGTGGGACAAGGACAGCCCATGTGTGTGACAGAGAACGCCTGCTACACAAGGAACAGGCCCTTAAAAAAACATGCACCCTGTTCACTCTGTACACTAAAACCGAGAAGATTCATTCACAAAAGTAGCAGCCGTCAGAATGTTTTTGAATGGTCTGTAACCGTACTGACATGGGGTGTCATAAACCTGTTCAGGGAGGGTGTGGGAACCTTCGCCAACCCCCTGCATCTCATCCCTCGGAGACTTACTCTCCTATGGAGGACTGTAACTGAGGTCCATGGTGTGATAAAGTTCCTGTATTTGAAGGGAAAATGCCCAGAAATCCATGATGAAATGACAGTTGTTTAAGACAAAGATTGTCCATCTTATGGCATTACCTATTGTGAGAGGGAAAAGGAATTTTCAAACTGGTCACATGTCCCTGACAGCCGAGCTCAAGACCGTTCTTGTCAGATGATGTCACAGTGAAGAAAGTGGAGTGTTTAAGACGGACGAGTGTGAAAGACGGACGAGCAACCATTCAAATGATCACGAATGAGACTCATTTTAGTTATGAAGTGTTCGCAATGTACGCAACACTAGCCATTGCATCCTGCAAATAGCATTGCCAAACCAAAGAAACCTAATCAATTTTCCAAAACACTGAAATAAAAAAACCGAAATTACTTTTGAGGCAACCTAATATTTAAAACATAACGTAACCCATGGCGTAACAGCTCAAAGTGGACGTGAGCTTCCCAACCCGACTGCCGGCCTCACCCCACATATGCAAGGCAGAGCTGGGCAATCATTCAACGATACGGGCCCGCCTCGGTAGCGTAGTAGCGTGTCAACCTCACATTCAAGAGGTCCCGAGTTTGAATCTTGGTCAGGGTGAGTTACCTAGGTAAGGTTTCTACCGGGGTTTTTCCTTATCCTGCAAGACGGATGTTGTTTTTGTTAATTTACGTCCTCCAACGTTAAGTCATATCGGACGATGAATGGAATGGGTGAAATGATGCTCAAATGAACCCAGGGTCCATAGAACTTAGAGTTACCCGACATTCGAAAGACGAATATTAGGTAGCTCTAAGCTCCATGGCCCGTGGACACATTTGAGCATCATTTCACCCATTCCATTCATCGTCCGATATGACTTAACGTTGGAGGACATAAAATTACACACACACACACACACACACACACACACACACACACACACACACACACACACACACACACACACACACACACACACACACACACACACACACACACACGCACAACGATACGGGGGGAAGATTTGGTCAGCATCACGGCACCCCCAGCCGGAAAGTTGGCTTTCTAGAGCAGGGTTCGCTGCCTACCGTAGGTCCTCAATTTACTCACGATGCTGAGTGCTTACCGGTCCTACACCTGGGCCTTAAAATCTGCATCCCGCAGGGGTGGGATCGATCCCGGGCGCACTCCGGACGCAGGGAACCAAAGCATACTTTTTAGCCTACTACACCACAGCGCAGGACAGGCGAGCGCACGCACACACACACACACACACACACACACATATATATATATATATATGCATATGCAGAATGCGTTTATTAAACAGTCCACTTTTTATAAGTTTTTGTTCAAAAATACTGGCATTCTCTTCTTTCGGGTCAAGTCTCTTTCTTTTTCTGTCAAATATGAGTCCTGCTGTGCTAAACAGAGAAAGCAGTTGCATCTGAAATACACATATATTTAGCAGCTTTTTTTTTTTTTTTTTTTTTTTTTTTTTTTTTTTTTTAGTGTTGGAAATTTTGAATTTGTTTTCCAGTAATCCAGTGCACTAGAAGGAGTAGGTAATTAATCGGTGAGAAAATACAGTGATTTCTTCTTGCGAACTGTTAACTGGCAGTGAATCTGATAAACTACTACTATTATTATTATTATTATTATTATTATTATTATTATTATTATTATTATTATTATTATTATGATCATCATCATCATCATCATTATCATTATCATTATCATTATCATTATCATTATCATTATCATTACTATTATTATTATTATTATTATTATTATTATTATTATTATTATTATTATTATTATTATTATTATTATTATTATTATTATTATTATTATTATTATTATTATTATTATTATTATTATTATTATTATTATTATTATTATTATTATTATTATTATTATTATTATTATTATTATTATTATTATTATTATTATTATTATTATTATTATTATTATTATTATTATTATTATTATTATTATTATTATTATTATTATTATTATTATTATTATTATTATTATATTTTCTTGCATAATGTTACTGTACAGGTACCACATTCCTAGCAATTTCTTGGGCTTTGCAATGTTCTTCTTACAATAGTAATATTTTGTGATTTTAAAATAAAATAAGTTGCAGAATCATCACCGAAGTATCGAGTATCGTGAGTATCGATGTATTATAAGTATCGAAGACCCATCCCTAGTTTTTAATTGGGTGGAAGACAATACTTTCATAACTTATTATACTTAGAGAAAGTAAAAACAAAAGCGACTCATACGGTAAATATATATAAACAGAATGTAAACTAATTGTAAGACTTAGGGTTTATGACGGGCATCAAACTATGAAAAAGAATATTTCATCGTTATGTTGCAAATATAGTTTGCTTTAAAGAAAAGCTGCATCATGCTCATGGTTATATAAGCGAGTAAACCTGCTAAAGTGTGGTAAAGCCTTGAAGTGTGCTATAGGGATTTAAACGTTACGTCACACATTTAATCATCGCTCTTGTGGAATTCCTCTTCTCAAGGTCATGTTGGAAATCCCGCGCGTTATACAACCGGAAGAATGAGGATATTTTTTTTATTAATTTATTAATTCGAGTTTTTTTTTCACCAAGGTTTGTGCAATACTATGCTAAACGGATGCTTGTTCATTAAACAAAATGCTTTACACTTAAAGACAATGTAGGATCTGGTTTGAAATAACTGTTCTAGCTGTAAACTGGACAATGGAAAGGACAATATTTTAAACTCTGTACCGTGTGTTTAAAATTCTGGTAGGTTAAACCTGGCGAAAAAGTGACAACGGTGTCGTTTAGATAGGTATTTTACCCCCTGCTAAGAGATGATGTGCCCATTTTATTGACTCTTTTTTTAATTTATTTATTAAATCGGTCAGCAATAATACATGCTTTGCAGATCTGAGAGAACAGATACAAAATAATCATAGAGTAATAACATTGTAGAGGCAGGGACAGTGTGCCTCCTCTGAACTAATACAAATGTGTCACTGTACTAATACAAATGTGATACTGGACAAACAAAATGGTATACATACTTCAATAGTGAGAATTTATACAGCAGAAAATAAGAATAGAAAAACAAATGTGGAACAGTAGATCATATAGAAGTGTCATCACTGTAAAGCAGGTCCTGTGGTAGTCGTCACTTCAGTCGCGTTGTCCGGCGGCTTTCAACGCCTATACGTCACAGCTCCTGGAACGTGGCGTAGTTTGTAGAAGCAATCTGTCGGTTGAAATAGTGGAGAGGAAGAAATCCCAGCTCGTGATGCAGCTGCTGGTTGCGGACAAACCACGGATTTTAATAACTCTGTGAACCATGGTACTTCCTCCAAGCGTAATTTAGATTACGTCTTTTGCTTTTTATTATCTCTACCACCTACCTATAGTGGGTATGGGAAGTATTATATTCCATCTAAGAATTCGATATTCATATTTCATTCAACATTTATGTTTTGAGCTACCCAGCTGTTTAGAAATTTGTCTGAGTGTGTGTCTATGTGATGATTAAGGGGCGGATTTTGCCCTATTTGCCTATTTTATTCCTTTGTTCAAAAACGTAGGCTTTTAAGTTATAAGCACGTGTCCTACAATTACACTAGGGAACACGTTTTTTGTACCCGAAACAAAATAGGCTAATTCTTATGCAAAATGACTCGCTGATTCCAAAAATGCCTCTGAAAATGCTGTATCACGTAACGTTTTTTGAGATATTCTTATTCTTATTATTTTATATAAAATTACAGAAATGAGGTATGATACCAACTCATATTGGCTTAATTTAAAATAATAGCCATTTTATTATTAAATAATATTTTTATACCTGTAAAGAATATGAATACTATTCGAAATAACTAGAACAAATTTTCCATCATGTAAGATTTATCAGTAAAATTAATCTTACAGTCTACTATAAAAATTGTATTTACATGGGTGTGCCCAACTCAAAATAAATTAAGTTGACATAAACTACTGATGGAGGATTTCATAACTTATCATGAAGACGTAAATACATCTTATTTTGTTTTCTCTAATGGCAAAGATTCCTATCTTGAGCCCTTAGGTTCACAGATAACACCCCTTTATCACGCTCCTCTCCTCCTGAATAAATAAACAGTTGCGTTAGTTTGAGTGCTGCTCTGGGTGGTCTGGTTTTTATCTGTGTTGGATTTTTCTTTCAGTTCATATTCAGCTGTGAAAGTTATTCGCAGTGATAATAAAAGGTTAGATATGAAATGTACTAATTATCCAAATAACTTTTGTTATATGAGTGGACAATTCACCCCTAAATCACAACGAAAAAAATTACAAGTATTCATTACACTTTGGTTGTGCCCTTGGTGATCAAGATAAGGATTTTTCTCCCCATGTTTGCTGCATGTCGTGCAAAACTGGTCTTAATGACTAAACGGTAAACGCAAATCTATGCCTTTTGCTGTGCCTGTGGTGAGGAGAGAACAATCTAACCATTTAAATGACTGCTATTTTTGTAATACAAATTTTACAGGTGTGTCTAGAAAAAATAAGTCGAGTGTCAAATATCCAAGTGTTCCATCAGCAATAAGACCAGTTCCTCATAGTGAAGATCCTCCGGTGCCAGATCCTCCGAAAGCATGGGTTGAAGAATATGATGGATCAAGTTCAAATCATGATGTAGATGACATGAACCCTCAATATCCCAAGACCCTACATATCAATGTGAGCGAAGTGAAGAAAGACATTTTGTTTCTCAAGAAGAACTAAGCGATCTTATTCGTGATTTGAAACTAGGTAAAAAGGAGTCAGAATAACTGGGTTCCAGGCTACAGGAGTGGAATTTCCTGGCAAAAGAGACTAAAATAACATTTTACCGATCTCGACATAAACAGTATTCACAGTATTTCACAATGAAAGACAACATGTGTTTCTGTGTTAATGTTAATGGTTTAATGAAGGAATTGGGTACAGAGCATTGTGTCGAAGATTGGCGCCTCTTTATTGACTCTTCTAAATACAGCTTAAAGGTAGTGTTGCTTCATAATGGCAACTTACTACCTTCAATACCTCTGTTTCAAGCCATAGGAATGAAGGAGGCATATGATTCCATGTCCATCAGTTTAGATGCTATTAGTTATCAAAACCAGGGCTGGGAAATTTGTAGTGACCTCAAGGTAGCTGCATTGTTAACGGGATTGCAGGGAGGTTTCACAAAATATTGCTGTTTCTTTTGTGCTCATAGGGCAGTAGGGCAACTGACAAGCATTTTATAGTGAAAGAGTGGGGGAAAGGGAAGACTATACTCCTGGAGCAAGCAGTGTTAGGTATGTGTCTCTAGTAGACCCACACAAAGCTCCTCTCCCCCACTTCACATAAAGCTCGGGTTAATGAAGAATATTGTTAAAGGTTTGGACAAAAGTGGAAGTGCATTTGAGTATTTAAGAAGTATCTTTCCCAAAATAAGTGAATCTAAATTGAAGGAAGGTATATTTGTCGATCCTCAAATAAGACTACTTCTTAAAGACAGTGTTTTTGAATCAAAACTTAAACGTGTTGAACTGAAGCATGGAAATCATTTAAATCAGTGGTGGGAGGCTTCCTGGGCAATAATAAAGAAGAAAATTATGAAACTTTGGTCTCAGAACTATTTAGGAGCTACAAAGAAATGGGTTGCCGTATGTCACTTAATCCACTTTTTGCACTCTCACCTTGATTAGTTTCCCTACAAATTTAGGAGCTGTAAGTGATGAGCAAGGTGAGCGTTTTGACCAGGACATTTCTGAGTTAAACAAGGTGCAAAACAAGTTTTAAAATACATATAGTTGTTGTAGGATGATTGTTATGGACTGTCATTAAGAATCGTTTAGCTCTAAAGTGAACATAGTGAGTCTGTACTTCCTAGCCATGATGGGTATGCTGTTCCTTTCTTCACGATCACCATATGTGATTTAGAAATTAATATAAGAGCCTGGCTAGAAATATTGTAACTCCTCTTTCTGGAAGAGCGACCTTTTTTATATGAATATATTTCTAAAATTAATATAGCCACCAAATAATATATTATTATTATCATTATTGCTGTGTAAACTGCTTAACGTTATTACATTCATCGTCTCCCGCCTCATGTGGTCGCTGGACGGGAACGTTGTCAGTGTTGATTTTTTAAAAAAATTTTATGTTTTTTTAAGGGCAAAGGTAGAGTGGGAGGGTTACATTTTGTTGCAACATTTTAGAAAGAATCGGTGTGCGCACCAGCGCAAAAGTTAGCAAGTGAGATCTAGTTTCCTTGCACATACAGTTGAGTATACATCAAGAATGCTCTTGGACAGAAAAGACTAGAGCATTTACGAATTATTGTTTAAGCTAACTTGTATTTTTTTTTTTTTTTTTTTTTTTTTTTTTTTGTAATTTACGTCCTCCAACATTAAGTCATATCGGACGATGAATGGAATTGGTGAAATGATGCTCAAATGAGCCCAGGGTCCAGAGAACCTAGAGCTACCCGACATTCGTCTTTCAGGATAAGGGAAAACCCCGGAAAAAAAACCTTATCCAGGTAACTCACCCTGACCGAGATTCGAACTCGGGACCTCTTGAACGTGAGGCAGACACACTGCCACCACGCTACCGAGGCGCGCTAAGCTAACTTGTAGACTGTAATGTCGCTTATATCACACAAAATATTGTGATACTGAAAGAAACCTTTTAAGTGTGTTCTTCATTTACTACAGAGCCGGGAAGGAAGACACTATAAGTGTGAATTTACCCTCTCTCTCGTTCCCAATACTTTCAACAAACAGGTAAACACAGCCAGCTAAACATGTTAATTCTGTTTATACTCGTGTGATAGCGTATTAGTGGTTTCGTTTGAACGAATGTTTAATGGGGACTAGAAGAATACGTACTTCTTTTTTTTTTTTCCTTCAGTATGGTAAAGCACAGCTTTGATATACCTTACTAACAATGGATACATTATGAGCTTCAACCTAAGGAGGCAATTTAAGGCAGCCTATAAAGCTTCAAATCAATACTACGCAGTTGAGCAAAATATGGTTTGTATTTGTACACACATTTCCCAAGCTGTACCTTTTTCTCAAGCAAATTATTGGCCATGTTTGGTGCTACTTATCAACGTGTAGCATGCTGACACTGAACAAGATGCTGCTACCCAGTAACGTTTCGGATGAACAACTTTATAATGTGTTGTAGTTTAAGTTCATCTAGCCTGTAGTCGGATATTAAGACACTAGTATTTAAAAAGAAACCAACAAGAATTTCAATCGTGTAAATTACGGGTGTATCATTATAACTACGTCACTATTTAACAATGTACACTGTAAACAATTTCAAAGCACTTTTTAGATAGATTGTGACGTTTATTTTTAAGAGTACGGTGTAGAAGGTATTTAAACACATTTAGCAGCTTAAGGGAAACATTTATCAGTACATAACAACTATTGCATAATAAACCAAAGGTTTAGAACTACTTTTGTCAAACTAAGGTTTGTCTCAGGTTAGTTATTTGGTGAGAGAGCGGTTTCATCCAAAATTCGAATGAGGTGGCACACGTCACCTGTTTGTTTCCGTGCCAGATAGAACAAAAATGGAAGGGGTGAAGCATTTCACATTTCGGATTCTCATCTTACCGGCTCTGAGCTATTGTAACATATTTAAATCGTTTATGTGCTTGGATTATATTAGATTAAAAAGAAGGGGGGGGGGCATTTATACTACTATGTTTAAATCTAAAAGAAGTATTTCACGCAAGCACGGGCCAGGCCATACACAACAATTGAACACTATTTTACGTGGGTTTGCTCCCATCCTTCAATCTCAGACCGCAGCGAATATTCAAACGTATTTGACAATCGACATTAACTTGCCATAGATTTATTGGTTTTGATTGAAATATACTTCCTAGAGCATAGTGTATAATGAAAATAGCTCAAAGCTTAAAAGAGAGAAAATTAACCGCTTAAGATTTACCTGGTTATTATTTTGATCGCATAAATCGCATTAAATAAACGGAAATCAAAGTGGGCTTTGAAATTTGCAATATAAAATTATGATAAATAGATTAATTTATATTCTAATTATTTTGTCTAAATAACCTCGGAAGTGTTTAAATACAAAAATAAAAGAAACTGTCGAAATCGACAAAGGTTTCATTGATCTATTGTTTTGTACAATGAAAGCCACTATAAAGGATATGGTGAAAGTATTCCTGAGAATATTGACTTGATAGAAGCAGAATGCTTTCTTGACAGCAAGTCGGGACTTTCTTGTTGTGAACCTTCAATAAGGAAAACGAGAGATGTAGCACGACGCATGTTCCGCAATACGTAGACAACCAATGACACGTGACTCATTCTTTTAGTTAACAACTTGACCTCTGTAAGAATGTTATGGCATCTGATATGTTTTCTCCTGAGAAGGGAGTTTTCTATTAAATCGTCTAAGGTTTAGACAGTTCTAAAAGAGGTTAGCATGAAGCGGTGCTCAACAGCATTCATTAAGAAGATGATTAATGAATTTCGGTAAATCATTGTCATGGTCCATGAAGCAAATGCATTTTTCTGTATAATGTTAAAAAAATTACTCATTTTAATGACTCGAATGAACACAGAAATGCAGTTCGTTGCGAGGATCATGGTAGCCGACGTAGAATTTAGCTGGATATACTGCTTTGAGTCCATCACGCCATAGGCTTTCGCGAAGTTGTTCAGTGACGTCATTGGCGGGCATTTATAAAGTAACGAATGGTAGTACCCTTTATTAATGCCTCTACTGCTTGCTCTTAGTAAGCAGAAGAAGTATTGATATCAACTAAAAACTCCACGCGGAAATATAACTTTTTAGGGCCCCTGAACATAAAAAAATGGTTTAATTTGTCTAGTAAAAACACTTATGTGTATGTGTGGACAGCATAACTCAAAAGTGAAAGTCGGTTAAACCCAAACTTGGTATTTTAGTTCAGCAACTTCAAAGGGCGCGACGCAAAGACTTTCAAAAATCCCGCACCCCAAGTTCTATATCTTTTTGTTTTCTTCAAAAAGTCTTTATGGGTTAAAATACTATATGTTTAAAGATATTTGCATCATAAATGAAAAGTATGTCGTGAATTTCCTGGAATAGCTTGTGAATACCTCTTCTGAATTACGAATGATTTTGGCAAATTTATAAACCTACAGACAAAATATTACTTCACACTTAACGTAGATCTCGTTAAAACAGTTTATTTTCAAGATTATGTGTTATTGTTTTAAATTTCTGAATTGGTATGTCGATATTCATTTCTTGTCGTAGTCTTGCAAAAATTATGCGATTTATTTCAAAACCATATGTTAACATCATGCTCTTTAAAAATCTGACTGTTGCTTTATCTACTGTATCCTACAAGATGTGTGCATTTTTTGTTACAATTAGTAAACAACTGAAGAAGTTGCTTTGCGTTTTCATCGTTTAGTATAAGCACATCTCCATACTCATTGTCACAAAACAACAGTTATTTTGAGATTCTGTTTTGCTCATTTGCACGGTAACCCTGATAGCGATCGTAAACATCCTCTCTAGACAGCTTTCAATTATTTTCTCTTCTGATTTCCTAGTGATCCTAATTTTACGTCCACACGTCATATGTTGTGTTTATTTAAAATTTTATTTTCAGATTATACGATTTTTTTTTTTTTTTTTTTTTTTTTTTTTTTTTGCGAATTGTCTGAGTTGCCACATAGCACGGAAAAAAGAGGTTCTTTTGTATAAGTATGGGCAATGTGTCGAAGGTTATGTGGTTCTAAACACAAGTAGATAATTAAGTAATTCGATCCTATCAGTCCTTCCAGAAGTACTCGTAACGGAACGCAAAGAAAAGGTTAGTCAGCAACAAGTACCAAAATTCCAGGACGCATCACAGAGTACGCGGCTGTAACACTACTCTGCATTTCAAAACTCATCTTCTGTTTTTTTTTAATCTGATAGGTAATCATAAAGGAATTTTTTGTGCTGATTTCTAAAATAATCTCCATTTTCTCCCATTATGTCAGGTTATCAAACTATTCATAAATAACACAAATTAAATATTTGCGAAACGTAATAAAATTACTTTCAACAAGAATTTTGTATGAAAAAGCAGGCCATAATTATAATTTATTTGCCACTAATTAATAATTAATTGATAATAATTATAAGAACATTTTTTACCTTACCTCAATATTGCAATATTGCGTCTCAGGTTAACAGCCGTGTTAAAGTGATGAAGACCGTCGAGCTTTCGTTCATATTGATTCCGTAGCCATCTTCAGGAGTCCAGATGGCTGAAAGCTCGAGCGCCTTCATCAATTTAACTGATAACCCTAGAAGCTTTAATTGGTAATCATCGCCGTAAAAATTTAAAATCTTATACTCAATATTGCACTTCAAATTTTCTACTTTTTGACCTCACACATTGCTCAGAGCAGTAACGTTATAAGACATACAACAATAGTCTCCCATCTTGTGAAAACTTCACTTTCATTGATACCTCAATTCCATGTCTTTTATAACCTGGTGAAATATTTCACCTGTTCCCCACTAAAAGATTCTAAATTATAATAGATAATTTATATGAGAATGAAGAAAATCTACTTTGACATTTACCTTACAACCAATCTGTTTGAAACTTTGTAACATCACTTTCACTACCTATGTTAATAATTTTTTTATTTCCCAGGAAATTAAACACAACGTTTCTGAAAGCATTCCAGGCATCCTTCACTTCTCGACTCATAGTATTCTCGAACTGACTGTCCGTCATGTATAATTTTTCGAATTTCTGGACCATTTAATACACCAGCTTTAATTTGTTCATAGAATAATGAGGGAAATGTAACACAAAGGTATTTCACGCACTCACTGTCATAAATTGTTTCATTAAACTTAATTTTACATTGAGAGAAGGCAACAGTATTTTTGAGGGTTCAATAGGAGGTTGTTAAATTAGTCCTACGTTGCCACTGTTCCCTTTCCCAGTATTCTGACCTTGCTCTGCTATCCCATTCACATAACAAACAAGGATATTTTGTGAAGCCTGTTGACTAAGTAATAGTCCAATAATCTTAAAATCTCCGCACATTAGCTATAGATGGTTTGGTACTGTAGTTTTTGCAACATTCCATTCATGATTCCTTTAAAACAAAAGAGTACGCAACAGGTATGGAAGGATGAATGTTTCCATTATGAAGCACCTTTAAGACTTTTTGAGAAAAATCTATGAAGAACCTCCACTCTTTTGAATTATTAATTTTAAGAAGAAAACACACTTTTGTACATCCCCTAAGGCGGAAGTAGTTAGTGGCTTTTAATATATATATATATTAGTGAAATATATATATATAATATATATATATATATATAATATATATAATAGTACTTATATTATTTCACTTTTTTAAGTAGGTAATAAAGTTGAAATTATAAGCTGTTGAGTCTTTCTAACAAACGATAAGTATACGATAATATTACTACAGTACGTATTTTACGAAAAATATTTTTTGTCTCCCTTACCCACCAATGCTGGTGATAGGAGTCGCTCGAGTTCCCTCAGAGCGAGAGAGCCGAAGCATTTGACCTGAGATACCACGATTGAGGGGTGGATCCAACGCCTGAGATGATGAAGAGATGAATCATGGAGCAATTGGTGGAATGATGGTGGAGGAAACCGGAGATCCCAGAGGAAACCCACCCCAACGCCATGTTGTTCATCACAAATCCGACGCTCGCCTCGGTAGCGTAGATGGTAGCGTGTGTGCCTCACGTTCAAGAGGTCCCGAGTTCGAATCTCGGTCAGGGTGAGTTACCTGGATAAGGTTTTATCCGGGGTTTTCCCTCATCCTAAAAGACGAATGTTGGGTAACTCTAAGCTCTACGGACCCTGAGCCCATTTGAGCATCATTTCGCCCATTCCAATCATCGTCCGATTTGACTTAACGTTGGAGGACGTAAATTTAAAAAGTATCCCACTCTACGGTCACCTGGGATTGAACCCGGACCGCCTGAGTGAGAACCAACTGTTCTAACCACTCAGCCATAGCGGTCACAAAAATATTGAAAACATAAAATTCTGACATATGCGGAAGCGGATTTCAGTTTTGCAATCAGTGTGAAAATGTAATTCAGAAACGCTCATTTATTAAAAAACAAAATCTATGCAGGACAGTGTAATGTGTTACAAAGTACAACGACCCTGTTGTAAACACATGAGAGGGAGAGAGTGAGAGAGATAAGAGATACTTTAATAGAACGAGTTTTCTGATTAGTGGAGGGAAATTCATTCGGCGAGAACCAACCAACAGCCTAAGGGCGTTCCATTAAAGTATATCTGTGTCTATGTTTCTCGCCTCCCATATGTTTACACAAGGTCGTTCTAGTCTGAAACAGAATTCACCGACTTGTTGTTTAGTCCAGTCAACAGGGCCGGAACCCAAACCGTATTTGATAAGAGTTTAGGGGAATAAATAAGCATAATGTAGAGCACCACATTCTTAGAGTGCCAACTTGTGCTTGGTACAAAGTGCCGTTGAAGCCACTTCCTAATGGAGATGACAATTCCACCATAGAAATCGCAAATAAAGTGAGACTGACGCAGGATGATTCCGCTAAGACGTATGTATACATTTGTGTGGGGACGTAACAGAATTCACCCCTGCGATGAGAATTCGCCCCTCGTGTCAGCCACCCTCCCATAAGGTTTCCCAAACGGAGAAGATTGGTTGGCTGGCTCGCTGCCATCCCCAGTTCCATATCGACCGGCGTATAAATACACATACACAAGTGCTTTGACATTGGGTCTTCCCTGCTCAGCTAAAGGTCGCCGTTCCACTGTTACAGCAAATAACAACAATGCCTAATTTCGATTTGTCTTACCTGGGTATACTTTCAGAAGTATCCTAATCCGAGATAGCTAAACGTGCTAAGACGATCATCCATTTGTTGTCTTTGTAATCCTCTCTTCGGAGAGCTTGACTGCTGTGCTAATTTTCTGTTTAATCCAGGGCCGAGAAGTAAGGCACTACAGGTGTGAATTTACCCTCCAAACAAACAGGTAAAAACAGCCAAATAAACCGGTTGATTCCGTTTATAGTCGCGTGGCAGCATTATCAATGCAGTGGTGGTTACATGTTGTAAAGCACAGTCTTACTAACATTGGATACATTACGAGATTTACTTTAAAGAGGCATTTCAATGCGGGTCGTGCTGGAGCACAATAACCCTTAAGCAATATAACTTTGCGCAGTTCAGCAACACATGGTTTGGATTTGTACACACATTTCCCAAGTTACACGTTTTTCCAAGGAAATTACTGGCAATGTTTGGTACTACATATCAATGTTTACTACAACTGTACAGCATATTGATACGGAACAAGAATCTGCTACCCATAGCGTCTTCGTATGTTCTACGTTTAAGTTCAACAAGTTTGCAGCCGCATATTGAAACACTAACATTTAAAATGAAACCGGCAAGGATACCAAACGTGTAAATTAAGGGAGTATCATTACGATTATGTCACTATTTAACAACGTACAATGTTGACAATTTCAATGCACGCTATAGATAGTTTGTTACGATTATTTTTAAGAATACAGCATAGGAAGTATTTAAATGTCTTTAGCAACTTGAGAGAAATATGTATTTATCACTGCATCACAACTATGCTACAACAAAACAAAATTATTAAAAAATGTTAATTCTATAGAGGTGCTTTTGCCAGCTTAACACTAGGACTGGCGAGTATGGTCTACCGAGAAGGATCAACCCGTCATTTTGACGGCTGCAGATTTATTTGCCCTTTTAAAAATAGTAAATAAATTTGAATGCATACCAGTTTATTTAATATTATTTATAAGTTCACCAGTATATAATTTTACTTTTGTCTCAAGAATTATATGGTAAAATGAACATTTTAAACCTAAAAATTAATCCAAATACATACTATAACCAAATGTAAAATGGACAACTTCCCTTAGCAAACACAAGTGTTTCAACATAACATTTTGAATGCCACAGTATATAGTAGAAAAGCACTTATAAACCTGATTTCGCTCATTCAAAGCCACCTGCAGCATCGCAGCACCTAACACACGTGTATTCAGCGTTGCCTAAACATCGTCCACAAACATACTTGCTGCACTTGTTACATAAATGCCTGCTCCTATTCAACCCTCTGCATCCACCAATTTGGCAAATCTTCCAAATGTTGCTCTGCTGAGGTACTGTGTTAGGAAGTGTATTTTGTACCCTTGTGGATTTATATGCTGAAGTCAACTCTTCTGCTAAATTGTATATGAACTGACGTCTGCTTACTTTTTCACCTTTTACTGCTTTATAGAGTACCCATACATTAATAGCTTCCAAAGCCAACACATAGGCTACCTTCTACATCCATATTTCACTGTGTACAGTCGAGCCATTTGATCGACGACGTCAATGCCGTACTTGGTGTTATTGTAGTATGCCGCTGATTCTGGTAGCTTTTTAGGATGTTGTTTATTTATAGTAACTGTGTCATGCATTGAACTCAAAAGAAGCACATTTTTGTTCTTTTTCCCCTGATAGCATGCCAGAGTTATGTCACCTGACTTATAAAGTACAGATGTGTGCAAAGGTGCTGTAGCACATTTTGCTGATTGAGAGATTTCCCTTCTACATTTCTTTACTGTGCCCACAATGCTTGTACTTTTAAGCTTCAAACTTTCTGCAAGGCAAAAACAAAGGGCTGTATAAGACGCATTACAACATGCTCTGCAAGAGGAACACCTGTGGAGCGCTGCTCGTCTTTGCCCAGGTGAGGAAGACCAGTCACCAGATACTTCGAATTTGCATGATCTGCAAGCCACAATATTCCAAATTTGTCCGGTTTATTGGTCATATATTGAATGAAAAGCCTTGCTAGGAAACAGTTGCTCATCCACAGTGATATTTTGACTTGGAATGTAACACTGTTGGAAATTGGCAATAAAAGAATTCCAGACAAGAGTAGCAGCTGCAAAGCGATCTGTACCTAGTCTTTGAGAACGTGTGCCCTTGTCATCAAATTGCATAAACAACAACATTTCAGTAAATTTGTTTCTGCTCATTGTGTTCCTGAAAAATGGTGGTCCCCAGTGATTCGACTATAACAACTTCAACGGAAACCTTTTTGCTCCAACATTTCGTGAATACATAAGCGGCAGCAGAATTGCACCATTTGGGCTATAAAGCTTTTTTACTCATCAACAAAGGATCTGCAGAGTGTCATAAACCAACCAGGAAGGAAAACAACAACAAATGTGGACAGATCCGAAGGCTATTGTTCACACTTTCGTACTCGTCAACGGGTACCCGCTCCAACACCTCGTAAATGCATAAGTGGTAGCAGAATTGCGCTATTTGGACTATAAAGCTTTCTTACTCATCGACAAAGGGTTTGCAAAGTGTCTTAAACCAACCAGGAAGGAAAACAACAACAAATGTGGACAGATCCGAAGGCTATTGTTCACACTTTCGTACTCGTCAACGGGTACCCGCCCCAACATCTCGTGAATACATAAGTGGTAGCAGAATTGCGCTATTTGGGCTATAAAGATTTGTTACTCATCGACAAAGGATCTGCAGAGTGTCATAAACCGAACACGAAGGAAAACAACAACAAATGTGGACAGATCCGAAGGCTATTGTTCAAACTTTCGTACTCGTCAAAATGATTGATGGCGGTCATTCTAGTAGTTGTTTGTACCAGTTTTTAGAAAGGTCCAAAATGCTTAATTCTTTGTGGATGTAGTTTGACATAAAAATTTATTTAAAGTCGTAAAACATGGGAAGTGTAGCAAAAAGCATAAGCCAGAAATAAATCTTCTAAAGCAGTGCATCCCCCAAAATGACGGGCGCGATCCTTCTAGTGTTAATGTTTGATTTAGGTCAGTACCCTGAGCGATTTCTCTCACAATCCCAATGCCCGTTTAACATTGTCGCTACATTTTTTTTTGTGTCATTTGCGCTCTTTGTGCTTTCCTAGCCACACCTTGACTTCAAAAGAATGCATTTGATTACATCCAAAACCCTAATGATCGCCACTGTGGCACACGTCACCTGATTGTTTACGTGCCACATAGAAGGAAAAAAGGAAGAGTTGGTTGTAAGGGTAAAGCATTTCACACCTCGTGTGGTCATCTTGCCGGTCCTGCTCTAATCCGTGCTAGTCATTCAACGTTGGCGTGCTCCGAAACACAGTAGTCTGGTATTTGTTTATTCTTTGAGTTGTACAGTTGAGGAAAATGACAGCACATGCACTTCCTCGCGAATTCTTTGTTCGACGAAATGATGGTCGATGTAATCGCTTTAATGCATCGTCGGCAATAGTGCATTCCATTCCAGGAAAGAAATGAGATCTCTCTCAATAAAGTCACTCTCCGTGGTCTAGGAGTAACATGCTACTCCATGGTTCACAAGGTCGCGGGTTCAAACCCGGCAGAGGGCCAGGGACGTATTAGAGGGGGATCCAGGGGGACCGGACGCCCCAAAATGAATTGTCATTTCAATTTTTAATAAATAAATAGTCGAAATAAAACTTAGTTCAAAATAAACCGAAAAAGTTTATTTAAGCTTCTCATCTTAACGTCTCTATTCACTGTCAGGCAGACATGAGGTTACAAAGGATGCGTGCCGAAAAGTTAACTACTGTAAATGTGAAAGTTTCCGCCCCTAATCGAGAACAGCTTCTTTTCGGGCTTTTCATATACCCAAGGTCAGGTACGGGGGTAGAAGTACAGTCCGCTGAAATATAAACAGCATGAGTTTACTACCATTATGGAATTCATCACTGAATACAGTGAGTGAATCAGTGATTTGCAGTTTAATGGTCCGTCGACAACGAGATCATTTAGATCCCCTAAATACAGTATGCAACACTATATGAACATGCAATGTTGGGAGATACGCCTTAATAAAAATAACTGATTTCCCTAACGCAACACTCTCCACTACTGACAGATGGTCTGGTTTATTAATGCACGTGGATTAACAATCCTCATTAACATCGAGAGCTGCTGAGTTTAAAAAAAAAAAAAGTGTTGTTGGATTATTTATTTTTATGCTCAAGATTATGCAAAAGTTAAGCTAGGAAAATACAATCACGTACTCTTTGTCAAAACTATATTAAATTTGTTTCATATGTAAGTGTAACGTGTTAAGTGAAAGATGACTCCAAATTCTGTAAATTATACGAACAAACTGCATAATTATATTAACAGTAAGTATACTACTTATTAGAAAATAAAGATCAGTTACCGAATATAGAACAAATAAATGTCTACATTTTACGGTTATTTAAAAAAGGTGGAAGTTGTACATCTAAGGCCTGCAGAACAAAGATATAGTGTGTGCTTTCTATATTTTATTGCCCAGAAATGTAGGAGAAACTAGGTTAAACAAGCTTTCTTTATATTCAGGCGGGAATATCAGTGTATATAGTGAATATGGGTTGTATGGAAATTCGCATAGAAAAAAAAAAATAAAACAAATGACCTAAGTTCTTTGGTAACATGTTCTGCGGCATTATATCCCACGTCTGTTTAAAATTTTAGCCACTCTACCTGTCTCAACTGCCAGTGCCGAGAGATCGTTTACAACAATGAAACAGCTCAATACTTACCTCAGAAATATAACTAGTGATGAGCGCTTAAGTAATCTTCTATTGTTGTCTATACACTGGGAACAGGATATCAATCCTTTTTTGTTGTAATTTACGTCCTCCAACGTTAAGTCATATCGGACGACGAATGAAATGGGTGAAATGATGCTCAAATGAGTCCGGGGCCCATGAACCTTAGAGTTATCCGGAAAAAACCTTATCCAGGTAACTCACCCTGACCGAATTCGAAATCGGGATCTCTTGAACGTGAGGCAGACATGCTACCATCTACGCTAAAGAGGCGGGCAAGTCAGTCCTAAGGAAGTGTTAAATATAATGGGCAGGAGAAGCAGGCGCATCAACTTACTACTGTAGAACTACTTAAGCTTTGTGTACATAGCATAAATAGTGTGAGGGACACCAGAACTAAAAAGAAGTCTTTTTTTTTAAAAAAAAGAAGAAGAAGAATGTCCGCGCGCACTCCAATGTATATTGATTTTTTTTTTTTTTTTTTTTTTTTTGTCTGCTAATAGCATATTACAGAACCCAAATATTGGAGGGATACCAAATGTAGGATTTAATTTCGTTATCTTTCAAGGATTTGAAACGAAGACTTTCAAGAAAATCGTTCAAAATGGCTTCAATAATTTTAATTAAAACACCACGTATTTAAGATAGCTACATAAAAAATAATATGCATATTGTGAATTTTCTGAGGATAAACACTGAAGTCCGCTTTACTGGAAGTGAAGTCTGTATAACTATAATAAACCTAAGAGATAAACGAAGCGTTACTGCACAGCAGCTGTAAAACTCGTTAAAACACACAAATAATGTCAATTACAATAATGTATTGCAAAGTTAACCAATTCAGATATATTATTTGTTGGTGATTAGATTTCTCGGATACTTAAAGGTATGTAGTTTTTAACTTCTAAGTTCATCTTCCCTCTTGCCCTAAAGGAGAATATCGGTGGTTCGCTTTTTAAATATCTCATAAATGCTTGTGCCACTTTTTCCCAGGTATAAAAACAAAAACAAAAAAAAGTGCAATTGAAGGCCTTTCTACAAACTTTATTTAAAGAAACAAGACAACAAACTTTTTTGAAAACTTGTAGAAGCTTGGGTGGAGAAAGTCATCTGAATGTAATATATTACATCTGCTTTTAGTTTTTACTAACATAATAAAACACGTCCCTGATTAAATATTAAAACCAAATAATTCAACGCCGATTTTTTGGACCACCCTTTCGGAAATTAACTTCTAAATACGTGCCTGAAGAAGGCCATAACTTTTTGGGGCGTAAAAATCCTTAGCAACGCTTTCCTTGGAAGGGAAGTAAAGCCGGTGGTCCGAGTAATAGATTTAGGGTATATAAAAGAACCTCAAGCGTAATAAAGAGGCCTCTGAGTAAAATCAGGCATACTTTCAGGCCCAATATAAAATTGGACGCTGTCATCCAGAGCACCCATAAAAAACCTCAAAAAAGCCTTATAATACTGAGTTACATAAATAAATATTACACTGTAACCTCTCAAACAAATGTGGTTCACATAAGAAGAGATAGCACATTTCTGTTCTTTTGCATAAACTCGTGTGGATCGGAGAGAGGGGTTATCGCGAAAGGGTCAAATTTTACCTAGATTCAATTAGTTAACAAGGATCTGTAAAGCATGTACTGCTGATCGATCATTGAATAAATTTAAAAACATAATTACCTATTACATGGCAAAGTGAGGCGGCGTACCGGGAAAAATTCCAAACACAGAAATGTTAACGTGAAATTATCGCACATACACGGCGAGTCCAGTGTATGTACACTCTGTTCAGACACAATCTTGTCTTCTGGACAGCAACTGTCAGCAAGCGCGAGAAATCATATACATATAAACGTGATTTAATATTGTAACAAGGAGAAGGATGAAGGAATCAAAATCTCTTTGTGATTTCTCAGTAGATACTGCTGATGAATTGTACCTATAGCACTTTAATTCTCCAAGTACGTTGATTAATCAAAGTCAGTGGAATTGTTTATCTTTCATTTTCGTGGCATATTTTGCATTCATAACTATGTCGAGTTGAGGCCGATGTTTGTGATGTAAACGAGAACTATGAATATGACGTTAATGTTATTTATATTTTTAATTCAGATTCATTATTATTAAACTAACAAGAGATTGTATTTCATTATTAACTGCAATAATAATATCTAAAATTACATACACGTTATTTTGTTTAACTTAACATTGTGATGCATTTAAACCACGTGTTTATATTACGGCAATGGCCTATTTCTACATACTGATCATGGTTCAGAAAATTAGTTGTATTACCATATACTACCTATAATTAAAGAAATTATTTAATACGAAAAGCTTCATCTTTCAGTGACGCCCGCCTCGGTAGCGTAAACGGTAGTATGTTTGCCTCACGTTCAAGCGGTCCCGAGTT
This sequence comes from Mantis religiosa, assembly GCA_030765055.1. Classification (NCBI taxonomy): domain Eukaryota; kingdom Metazoa; phylum Arthropoda; class Insecta; order Mantodea; family Mantidae; genus Mantis; species Mantis religiosa. The sequence goes on from CM060950.1 coordinate 351,602,792, forward strand.
CGAACCTCGGTTAGGGTGAGTTACCTGGATAAGGTTTCTTCCGGGGTTTTCCCTTATCCTTAAAGACGAATGTCGGGTAACTCTATGCTCCATGGACTCCGAAAACATTTGAGCATCATTTCACCAATTTCATTCATCGTCCGATATGACTTAACGTTGGAGGACGTATATTACAAACATACAATAACAAAAGTGTAGTAACTAATTTGGTTAATTTTATTTCTTTTTTCCGTTATGAAAATTGTAGAACATAGCGCTTGTAGCCTCATTTTCATTGTTTGAAAAATATTACAATAAATAATTACGTGGATACATATTTAATGAATTTATAATCATTAAGGTTATTTTTCACGATTCCGTGTTGCGTACAGTAATTGGCTTACCTTCATATCATACACACATTTCCAAAGTGCTTTCCTTGTGTTTTGTCCCTTACTGTACGCCAACTTACTAAAATTTCACTCTTCTTATCACTAGATAAGAAAACGATCGCAGCGCTGGTCAACGAAGGTCAATACGCCTCAACGCTTTGTCGAGTACTATCCACCAATGGAAAGTAAGTCCCTGAAAGGAATGCGCTCCCTTTCACAGTGGGACAAGGACAGCGTATGTGTGTGACAGGGAACGCATGCTACACAAGGAGCAGAACCGTTAAAAAACATGCGCCCTATTCACTCTGTACGCTAAAACCGAGAAGATTCATTCACAAAAGTAGATGGCGTCAGAATGTTTTTGAATGGTCTGTAACTGAACTGAGATGTTTTTTTTTCTTGTTTTTTCTTGTTTTTTTTTTTTTTAATTTTATATCCTCCAACGTTAAGTCATATTGGACGATGAATGGAATGGGTGAAATGATGCTCAAATGAGCCCAGGGTCCATAGAGCTTAGATTTACCCGACATTTGTCTTTCAGGATAAGGGAAACCCCCGGAAAAACCTTATCCAGATAACTCACCCTGACCGAGATTCGAACTCGGGACCTCTTGAACGTGAGACGGACTCGCTACCACCACGCTACCGAGGCGGGTCTGACATGGGGTGTTATAAACCTATCCAGGGAGGGTGTAGGAACCTTTTCAACCCCTCCCTGCGTCTCAGGCCCCGGAGACTTTCTCTCCTGTGGTATACCATAGTATTGTCGTGCTGCTCGAACCGTTAATATGGACTTATCTTCGTTAACAGTAACCTCTCAGATAACGCACTGATTATTCTTGTAAGAGTAAGTGGGGAACTGCCGCGCTTTCCAGCCACGTGCTAAGCACCAATGAACGCAACACTTCAGCTAATAGAATTTGCAGGAATCACAAATGACAGATGTATGTTCACTCCACGTGGAGTAATCTGCGTTATCTGAGAAGTATCAATTACCAAAGATATATTCATGGTAACCCGTTCGACCAGCGTGGTTTATAACTGCGCGCGAGGTACTGAATTGCAAACAGGTCTACTACGCGCCAGCTTGTCAAGAGTAAACAAGCCAACATCGCGCGAGCGGGTATAAATACGTCAAATGCTTGCGAGTCTTTTCCGTGTAACAGAAGGTCGGGCCCAGTAGTAAATAATGTTATTCATTTGTTTCCAGAATAGTTGTGGCTATAGGTGACACCGTTAACGACTGTCAAATGTTCCAAGTGTATAAGTTGGCGTGCTGATTATAAAATGATGTACTCTTCGCATGTGTTTCTATTGAGCAATGTATTTCAGCACTTCTCTGAAAAGTGAAAGGGACATGCATATATACATAATACGGGCATGCATGCGTATTTTAACTTATTGACAAATGCCCTGTTCTAATAATACAGGTGTACATAAAGCACAACTGCATTTTTAACCATACCTATGAATGACAAATAGGCCAGCATTTATAGAGTCCAAGTTTAAATATTTGGGAAGGAAAATGCAGGAATGACCGCCGCGCGCAGTTGACCTATCCCAAAAATGGACAACGCGCGCTTCGGGCACTTTAACTCAGATCTATAGCAAGTAATATTACTTGTAAAATGTAGTTTTTAAACATACTTTTTTTTATTTATCCAGATTTATGAACCCTATTTTACACAGTGGTATATTAGGGTTATAGTTGATACATAAAAATACACAATTTTAACAAAAATATTTTAAATACTAGAAGGAAGAAAATATGTTATAATCTGATGCATATTAATTTAAACTATTTCAGACGTTTAAACACTGAGTTTATAAACATCATGAAGTACTTATACTGTTGTGGCTTCATTAGTAAAGATGTGAGCGCAGCAGAAAATTCAGTTCCTAGAGAGTCTAGCTTGAATATTAATTCCTGTCTTTCTCTCCAGAAAATGGGACAACAGAAAAGGAGATGAACCACAGTTTGAAATTCTTCACCACACATGCACTTGGGGTTAGATGTTAAGTGAAAACGTGATAAGTATTCACCAAATTTACCATGTCCACTTAAAAATTGTGTCAAAACAAAATTTGGTACAAGAGTTTCACATTTTCCTCTGTCATATACACTAGGGAAAAATAATGTTTTTGTTAAACTTCCATTTGGAGTTGTTAGCCATTGTTGGTTCCATTCTTCAAGAATATGTTGATGTAGTATTCTCCTTACAGTAGAAATAGGACATAAAGAGTATGTCAAAGGAAGATTGGATTCTGCAGCCTTCTTAGCCAAGCAATCAGCTCTCTCGTTACCTAAAATTCCACTGTGTCCTTTAACCCATCCCATGCAAATATGTCCTGAATGGTTTTGAAGCAAGGTTCTGATTTCATGTGCTAATGAATTTAAGTTGTATTTATCATTAATAGCGAGTAGAGCTGATTGTGAATCACTAAGAATACGGGCACTGTTCCCATTAACAGTACACCATTTTATAGCTTCTTTAATTGCTAAGAGCTCCGACTGGAATACAGAACATTCAGGTGACAATTTAAACATGGAGTGAGTTAGTTCCGTTTGGTCTTCATAAACAACAAAAGCACATCCTACTGCAGATATATTATCTTCAAATTGGTAACGCGAACCATCTGTATATATGTAATAATCATGAAAATTACATATTTCCTTTAAACAGGTTACAAAACTTGATGGGTGTCCTGCTGTGGTAGGATGCTCCGGGATTTGTAGTTTTAAGTGAGACAGATAAGACGCACATTCACGTTCATGTCTTAAATTCATAATAGTTGCTCTTGATAAACCAGTGAGAGCGAAAGGTTCGATGTTAGCTATAATCTGAGCTGCATCAGTGGAGATTGTACGATATCCTCGAATTATGCGAAGGAGGAATCCCCTTTGAATTTGTGAAAGTTTTTTAACTGCCCATTTTTTATTAAGAACATCCTGGAATGCAGATACACCATACAAGATTAGGGGCACTACAGCACCTTGATATATAATTTTAAGAATACTTTAATTGGATAATAAATTGAAGAGAAATCTTTTGTTTTTATTTATTTTTCGTGTAACGTTCTCCAACATATGAAGGTCATATCAGACGATGAATTAAATCAGTGAAATGATATTTAAACGATCCCAGAGCCCATAGAACTTAGAGTTACCCGAGATTCGTCTTTCTTTATAAGCGAAAACCCTAGGAAGAAATCTTATCCACTAACTCACCCTGGCCGAGATTCGAACTCAGGATCTCTTAAACGTGAGGCAAAGACGCTACCCCTCACACCACAGAGGCGGGCCCAAAGAGAAATTATGTATTTGAAGCAAAACTATTTACATTACAGAAGTAGCAAAATCACTGGTAATATTGTGAATCACTGTAAATTTGGCAGTTAATAAAGTCGTTTCACAAAGAGTGGACGAGGAAGGAATCAGCACATGTTTCTCTGGAAGAGTAAAATAAATCGGCTGGGGCACTAATGGTAAGAAATACGCCAGAAGGATGGATAAATGGGGGAAAGAAGATGAACATTATAGAGAATGCATATTAAGTTGTTTGGTGCATGTGTGGTGCAAATGAGGGTAGAATAGAGAATGAGGGTTTTCCTTTAAGCAAGCAGCTCACATTTTGATGATTACGAAGGATATAATGCAGTTAGAAACAATTCCTGTTGATGCCTATCGTCCCAAAAACATTTATGACGCTGATGAGCCTAGCGCACTTTTAACGCATAGACTCCTGCTGTTTACAACTCAGGATGCTAATATACCGGATACGAAAGAGGAGAGCTGCCCCTGATAGCAATTAATAGGCGATCAACCGGTGGGGGTCACGCCTAATAACGCTGAAAGAGGCAGACTTTGAACCCGAAGCGAGTGTTAAAACCAGAAATAATCTGCCTCTGGTGCCCCACCGCCTGCCGGTTTGTGTTGTGTACACTATTGATTCTGTCCCTCGTGCGTGCCGTTCACCACCAGGTAGCTGTAATGGCCTTTATCTCCTGACATAGCTACTCTGTTTTAAATAATGAACTAGGTAGCGCACGCATCCATAACCACCTGTAGTATCCTTTACAAAAACATACCCACCCAGCAAACCTTTACTTACTACGTTTACATAGGACACCGAAAGAGATCGAATCGCCTAGTAGATTTTTCCAGTGTATATCAGTTTGATCCTACTCCAGTTGCTTCATTACCTGTATCTTCAATATTCAATGACAGCTTTGTCATTTTCTAAGAATTGTGTTTAAGAATTCTCCTCTTGAGCTCCCTCTCGCTTGATAATGCGTTTTTTCACCTCTGTGTAGATACTACCAGAATATCACGTCTCTTGTTAACCTTTCGCCAAATTCATTAGACCTTTCTTTCACTCAGGCCCATTTTAACACCAGCTAACGTTTCTCTGTAATTTGTAACCCTGTGAAACATAGATGGCTTCTCCTTATCAGTAGTAATCAGTTCCATCACAACAGCTGGGTCATTTTCAAGGAAACACAAGGAGATAATTCTATGGCGAAAGCTGTAACGTGTAATGTTACACACGCGCTACATGGCGATACGTGACCGCACATGTTCGGTTTTTACTTTTGGTTACTACATTAAATTCATATAGTCTCACTGATACTTTAGACTAGGGAAGATACGGCTAGGCAGTCCATGTTCAGCTTTATTTGTGAATGCGAAAGGGAAATGCATTCACATCTATTTAGTTACACCATGTCAGCACAATAAATGTATTTAACTAACTGTATCTAACAAATGTTTTTCACATGACAGAGGAAATATGCCACAGAATCGATTTTTTTAAGAAGAGTACACGTCCACAGAATCGATTTGATTCTTCTTTCTCTTTTTAGGAGAGTACACAAGTGAAATTTAAACCACAACTTTGAAAATGTTCCGATACTTTTAAAGGGTACTAGACTGTTGCATACAGTGACACTTAGACTCAGTCTTACACCAGAGTGCAAACTGGTTTTTCACTAATTACCTTACTACCTGTCCACGAATAGAGCTGAAATTTCCAATCTATCTCTACTGCTAATTAAAGAACTTCTGTTTTCTGGTATGGTTATATTAGTAACAGCAAGAATACTGAATTTATTATTATTATTATTATTATTATTATTATTATTATTATTATTATTATTATTATTATTATTATTATTATTATTATTATTATTATTATTATTATTATTATTATTATTATTATTATTATTATTATTATTATTATTATTATTATTATTATTATTATTATTATTATTATTATTATTATTATTATTATTATTATTATTATTATTATTATTATTATTATTATTATTATTATTATTATTATTATTATTATTATTATTATTATTATTATTATTATTATTATTATTATTATTATTATTATTATTATTATTATTATTATTATTATTATTATTATTATTATTATTATTATTATTATTATTATTATTATTATTATTATTATTATTATTATTATTATTATTATTATTATTATTATTATTATTATTATTATTATTATTATTATTATTATTATTATTATTATTATTATTATTATTATTATTATTATTATTATTATTATTATTATTATTATTATTATTTTTGTTGTTGTTGTTGTTGTTGTTGTTATTGTTATTATTATTATTATTATTATTATTATTATTATTATTATTATTATTATTATTATTATTATTATTATTATTATTATTATTATTATTATTATTATTATTATTATTATTATTATTATTATTATTATTATTATTATTATTATTATTATTATTATTATTATTATTATTATTATTATTATTATTATTATTATTATTATTATTATTGTTATTATTATTATTATTATTATTATTATTATTATTATTATTATTATTATTATTATTATTATTATTATTATTATTATTATTATTATTATTATTATTGTTGTTGTTGTTGTTGTTGTTGTTGTTGTTGTTGTTGTTGTTGTTAAAGATATTCTTAACCGACAGGAAACACCGTCAATGAATGACATTTTCCTTGTTAGTATGATTGTTACCCTTTCTGGACCAACAGCAGCCTACACTTGCTAGATTCGGTGAACTGAAATGTATAGAGAACCAGAAAAAAAAAAAAAACAGCGCAAATATGAACTTCAATCTATCACGACTGAGGAAGTAAACTTAACAATGCCAGCTTCTGCTAACAACAGGAAATGACTTACCTCCTCTAGTTTGCTCCAGCTTCAATCAGAAATGGTTTCCAAGACAGATTTCCTGAGTGCAACTGTCACGAAGGTCAAATGTCACAGATTCACTTTCGGTATATTTTTATTGCAACTTTTATGCTGTATTTTCAAAACACATTAATGATGTACACTGAGAAGTTACTTAAGCGTCGCTTTAGGAAGCTGGAACAAAGAGTCAGATCAAAGTTGCTACACGGACAACTGAATCTTAAATGGTTTTCTTCTCTCCTTAATTGTTTAAAAAATTAAAAAAATTAAATTCTCGCTAAAAATATTTTGTTTGCTTTTAGAAAATCTTTTGGTCGTGTGTAGTACACTTATCCCTATAATTAGGATTAGGATTATTACGGAGGGGATTTGGCACTGCGACCAGTCTTGACTTATTGTACCTATGCCCCCAAGTGGGACATCCCCGGGAGGAAGGATGAGGCGAGAGGAGACAGACAGTGGAGCCACGACAGTGCAGAGGGCAGGGTCCCCATATTTTACTTAGATGGAAACCTGCCCCGGTAGGACAGGACAGCGGACATCTCCCCTGCTACTGTGGTTCGGAAGTAGTCCCAGGAGCCGGTTCGGAGACCGGCAACCGACCTACCGGAAGAGGAAGTGGTTCACTCAGAGCATAATTATCATCCTGCCATGCACCGCCGAGACTACCGCCGACACTTCTACCCTGAAAGAGACCCCGGATGAGAGATGACGTGAAATGATTATGGAGATAAAATGGAGGGAGAGAAAATTCGGGGAACGTAATTATTCTACCTAGCATTCGCCTAAAGACCTGGAAAAGCCCCCGAACCCATGGATCAGGTAGGTCGGCCAGGGGAATTGAATCTGGGCCTCCCGAATGCGGGCCAAAAATGAAACTGCATGAGTATCCCACTCGATTATACCTAAAATAGACTGACATCCTTTTTGCAAGACTCGAAGTTATAGAATTTTCAAGTTATTTGAAACTGAAAATATGTAAGCATCTTTATCTTTAAGACAAAAAAAATTATATCTATCTAAATTAAATTAATGTACTGTAGAAGTGTACCGGATTAATTGGGATCAGACTCGATTCGGACAATCAAACACTCGGAGATAATTGCACAAATTATGAAAAAAGGTAAATTTCTGTGTACTATAATACTAATCGAAGGACTACAAAACAACGTTGTTTACATTTTGTGTAGTAATGTTTTTACATAAAGGTCATTTGACTTTAGAACGATAAGGGAGAGTGACTGCTTTACAGCACGTTGGTTTGAAAAAAATTAAGTCATGCATTTTTTCCCCTAAGTAATTGGTGATCCGTGTTGTTGAAGTAGAGATAATTCGACTTTCACTGCACATAATTAATCATGTACAAGAATACACAGGCAAATATCATGTAGAGTCATACGGCTTTCTCTACCTTATTTTCATTTATTTCGATATCTATTCCAAAAAGTATTTCACGTAAACCTTCCCACTTTAATGTTAATTTATTTCGATATCTATTCCAAAAAGTATTTCACGTAAACCTTCCCACTTTAATGTTAATCATGACAAATGCTCACAAAATCTGGTTTCAGTACACACTTTGTTGAAGGTAGATAAAAGCATGCAGCTAAGAGGCTGTATCGAACTATTTAAATAAATCATTATTAGAATACGTGACACTTCTTTGCATTACTCACGAGCAACAATAATGAACAGTTAATAATTTAAAGTGCACTACTTATAAATTTGGGTACTGTAAAACAACGAGATGAATATTTTGGTGATGTTAGTGCCAAAATCAAATTATTATAAAACTACAGTTTTCTATAGTAAGTTTTTGTTTATTTTGTATAACATTAGGTGATAGTGAAGAAAATATATCAGATGTTTACAGAAAATTTAATAAATACATTTTATACATAATGACAATGACACCCTGGATCATTTTTGAGGTAATATAAATTAACGAAGAATATTCCTTAGAAGCGTATTTGCGATGGGGACGTTCCTTGAAATTCTTTGCCTTCTGTTGCTAATAGCTGTCGGGGATAGGTAAATTGAGTCCATAATTATTTTTTTACGATTCTTTAAGTGGTAAGATGAGTCCCAAGCCTTTTAATCTATGTGGTAAATTGAGTCCGCTATTTGGGGTGAATCGCACAACTAGTAGTTGTGAATCTTTCCATGTAAATTAAATGGCTTATTTTACACTTCGCGCTCAAACATTTACAACGTTTTTGACGTTTTGACCAGCATTCAGTCAAATGTGTATGTTCAGTTACGTAGTACAGGAAAAAAGAAAAACAAAACATTGGAAAAAGAAACATTTTTGAGGGAGCAGGGGATAAAGTTTACTAATAAGGACATACTGAGGTTTTACTTCCTGAAAGACGTTTCTTTTGAATTTTTACCTGTGTGATAAATCTATTGAAGTTGCTCGTACGAACGATTTTAACATGATACAAATTTTAACCACACCAACCTGTTAAATGGGTGCACAAAGTGGTTGGGGAAATTTTCTCACAATTAAGGATCGAGAGATTTAATGTACTTATCTTGAAAGTTTTGGAGGGACTTATTTAGGAGGGAGTCAATTTACCATGCAATAATAAAAAGGGACTCAATTTACCTTACGTTCGAGGTTCGAGGGACTCAATTTTCCTACCTTGAAAGTTTAGGGGAGGCTCAATTTACTTTACAATAATCAAAAGGGACTCAATTTATCGAACCCGATAGTTGTCTGATATCAATTTTTAGTCATTGTTTACATACACAAGGACGCGCGCATCTGTTTCTTAAAATAATAATTTTATATATAAAAAAAATTATCTAACAATATGTTTCCGGTAAAATTATATTAAATTAAATCTGAATATCGTACCAGGCATCTAGTATCTGCACCGAGGTACATATTGACATTTATCTATTTATAAAGTTAAAAAATATATATAGAACAATACATGTACATCCGTTTTTTTCAGATTATTATTATTATTATTATTATTATTATTATTATTATTATTATTATTATTATTATTATTATTATTATTATTATTATTATTATTATTATTATTATTATTATTATTATTATTATTATTATTATTATTATTATTATTATTATTATTATTATTATTATTATTATTATTATTATTATTGTTATTGTTATTGTTATTGTTATTGTTATTGTTATTGTTATTGTTATTGTTATTGTTATTGTTATTATTATTATTATTATTATTATTATTATTATTATTATTATTATTATTATTATTATTATTATTATTATTATTATTATTATTATTATTATTATTATTATTATTATTGTTATTGTTATTGTTATTGTTATTGTTATTGTTATTGTTATTGTTATTGTTATTGTTATTGTTATTGTTATTGTTATTGTTATTGTTATTGTTATTGTTATTGTTATTGTTATTGTTATTGTTATTGTTATTGTTATTGTTATTGTTATTGTTATTGTTATTGTTATTGTTATTGTTATTGTTATTGTTATTGTTATTGTTATTGTTATTGTTATTGTTATTGTTATTGTTATTGTTATTGTTATTGTTATTGTTATTGTTATTGTTATTGTTATTGTTATTGTTATTGTTATTGTTATTGTTATTGTTATTGTTATTGTTATTGTTATTGTTATTGTTATTGTTATTGTTATTGTTATTATTATTATTATTATTATTATTATTATTATTATTATTATTATTATTATTATTATTATTATTATTATTATTATTATTATTATTATTATTATTATTATTATTATTATTATTATTATTATTATTATTATTATTATTATTATTATTATTATTATTATTATTATTATTATTATTATTATTATTATTATTATTATTATTATTATTATTATTATTATTATTATTATTATTATTATTATTATTATTATTATTATTATTATTATTATTATTATTATTATTATTATTATTATTATTATTATTATTATTATTATTATTATTATTATTATTATTATTATTATTATTATTATTATTACATTTAAAAGTTTTGAGAAAATTAATTTAAAAACATCAAAGATCGTATTAAAGAACAATTGAAAAAATATCAGTTCCTATCTCTGGCATCCAGCACTTACAGTTAGAGGCTGTCTTTTTAAAACTATAAATAATAATAATAATTTGCAAACATTTTTTAGCATTAGAAGTACTGGTATCCAGCACTACAGTTTAAAATATAATTTTAAACTAATTTACCATAGTATAAATATAATATATCTCTGTTCTTTAGCTTTATTAACATATATAATTTTGTACTGGTATAATACAGTAATTTTTATTATTTCTATTCATTACTTATTTCTTAAATTTTTATATAAATATAGTTTTAAAATAATTAAGTTTATTAATTTTATTTTAAATCATTGAATCTCTTCTTTCTTCCATAATTCAAAACATGCCAATAGCCTAAACTTATTTCAAATCAAATTAAAAAAGAAAAAAACCACTTTCCCCTAAACTAAAGAGAAAATATAGCTTTTATTTGAATATCTCAACTCAGTTTTTAAAAAAGTTGAAAAAATCACTAATTCTCTAAGACAGTTCCAATAAAGCACTTACACCAAAATGTCTATCACAAGTGACCTAACGGCATCCGTCTTCAACACATGGACTACTTCTGCAATCTCTATACTTCTCGTCCATCGCGGCCGATTTCCGGTAAAATGTCAATAACGAACTTTAGGTCAGGTACCTAACAGTTCCTGGTTCGAAAACTGGAATTGCCCAGATGATGACCCGTCGGGAATATCTTCCTTTGAGGAAGCAACTAGATCACTGCGGTAGTTCTATACGTCACGAAGCTTAGAAGTTTCACCTGAAACTTGGGATGTTGACGAAAATGTTGCAAAGGACAATAAATCGTAATTGATAAGAAACCACTCCACCATTCGCCTACCGACCAGAGCAAACCACAGTAACCCAAGTTCAGATGGACGAACAACAGCAAAATTGGCATTATTTTTTTCAAAATCGTATTCTCTTATTAAAGCTATTTCTCAAGTATTTTCATAGTATATGAAGAGCAAAATGGCGGTTTATGTAAATTGCACATGAATTTCGTGCGCAAAATTAATTCGCAGAGGAAGTTTTGTACCTATTTCAGATATTTTAAACTTAATCACTCTTTGTTTTCAGCATTTTGCGACAACATTTTATACCTCCAGATTGTTAACGTGTATTGTTTTTGCAGGTGACTTGTCGAGAGACGTCCCTGGATCTCCAAAAGTGAGGCACCGACCGACCTTGTTAAGTACATACAAGTGAAAGTGACTGACTGCAGTTCCGCTTCTCCATCTTGAATTCCCTCAGGAGCCTTTGACTCTAGGTCACTTGCCCATGATCATAACTGAAACAAACAAGAGGATTTTACATATATGATTATATTTATCCATGTAATAATATGTATAACATGTATTTATCATAGTTTGTGGGTCCTGAATGTGCATGGAATTAAACGAATGGGGTTTTGTTGAAGATGTTACAACTACAATTTGAAGTGCTACATTTACAGGAGTTTATTTAACGTCTTTTATTTACTCTTATGTAGCTTCTACAAATCGTTCTCACCAAAGCTTGTTTATCTACTTCATGTTAATCCATTTATGCAGAAGTTGTTTCATTACACATTTCCTTGCAGATACAAAGGCTGAAGCTATAGTTCAATTTTTAGAACATAGATCGCTACATGTTTACTTTGAAATGTCATACTCTTTCTATGGAATTGCAAATAAACAACGGAATGATGACATTCTTTTAAATACACAGAGAACTGAACCTTTTAGTTCCATAACACCGAATATCTCAGAAATGGTTTATGCCACAAAAGGTTAAATATTTGAACCATATTATACATTACTGTTTACACAAAATTTTACAAACGTTCTTCTAAATGATGAAGACTTCACAGGCTATTCCCCCCCCCAAAAAAAAACGAAAATAAAATATAAATTTTATATGTCTTCTAATTATTATCTAAAATATGAGGTATTTTTTTAAAATTAAATGTTTTAGAGTTTAAAGATATTTTTGTGAAAAATATATATTTAAAAACATTTTCCACATAAAAGGTAGCTTGAGTTAGAAAACGTTTCTGAAAATCTTCGTTTCATATCTTTGGGAGATAATGAACTTAAATACCCAAGTTTTGGTTTTTGAGTTAAGCTGTAGGACACTTTACTTTTAATTACAAGTACAGTTAGGCATAAACAATCTTGCCGGAATAACAGTGCGGAATTTTAATAATGTAAAATATTCCTTCCCTCATTCCCCCATCCCTTAAAGTAACTGAACTAAGTATGAAGGTTTTTAACTAAAAAGCAATATAGTTCCACACTATACATTCTATGTAATTGGCCCATTAAACTTATTTCAATCCAACTACAGCAACTTCACTGTTTATCTTCTTTCTTTCGTAATATATGTTGGTGTTTTCCGAATACTTACCTCGGACTACTCAAATAAAGAGGTACATTGGTGGAATAGAGTCAGATATTAAGCAGTTATAGCAAAATTATGCTGAAAAAATCAATTGTTTTTAAGGAGAATGGTATTTTACTCCTGACTTTACAAATAGAAGCAGTAAGAGACAGACTGTATATATGGTCCCTCCAGTTTTTCCAGTTTTATTTGTAGCTAAGGTATCATTGCTGTTATTAACAAGTAAATTAATAATTAATTTTATGATATCTGTTTTTCCGTGGGGTTGTTTATTCTGCTTATCTGATACTAGAGGAAAAGCAAGTTTTAGTTCTGCGAGCAATATTTTACCATTTTTTTGATATGCACTAGTATTTTATTGTATAGATAGACGGACAGACAGACAGACAGGGAGACGGACAGACAGACAGACAGACAGACAGACAGATAGTCTTTATTGCCGTAAAGTGTACAGTATAGCAACGTCATAAATTAAAACTTAAGCCACATTATAAAAGTCATTTATAGAATACAATGGGTTTGCCACCAATGTATAGCGTATAGTCCTTTTAAAACTTAAAATAGTGAGCTCTCTTAGTCTTTGTGGTAACAAATTATATAATTTAATTGAAACGACTATAAAATTATTCTGAATTTTACTGTGTCTAAATTTATTTATATATAAATTCAAACAGTTACGTGTTGAGTAATTATGTATATTAGAGTAAGGTATTAAGCTATTAAGATTTCTTTTAATATATAAAAGGCAATTCAGCATATACATCGATGGCAACGTTAAAATACCTAAATGAATAAAATGTGGTTTACAATGTTCTTTTGAATGAGCTCCACAAATTAATCTAAGGGCCTTTTCTTTTTTTTTTTCTTTTTTCTTTTCTTTCTTTCTTTTTTTTTTTTCAATATAAATATCTTAGCTGCTAAAGAACGATATCCCCAGAAAAGTATACCTTAATTAGCAGGCGAATAAATATGAGCACAGTAAACCTTTATCAGAACGTCCTTGTTAACACTGTTCCTTAGAATTCTCAACATAAAAATTCCTGTTGTGATCTTTTTTTATATATAATTAATATATGTTGACCAGCCAATGTCTGAATAGATATAAATACCTAAAAATTTTATAGAGGAACCAGAACCACCAGTGTTAAATTTATACTGAATATCAGTGGTTTTACCTGTGTTTGTACTTAGACTGTTCGCGTTACACAATCATTAACCACTGAAGTTGCAATAGGTAATTTAAGTTTTAATGTCTTTTCAGCTTTATCATAAAAATTAATAGCTAAATCATCAGCATAAAGATATGGAGTAAGGCTTTTGTCACAAATTGAAACAGGAAGGTCATTAATATAGATGATAAAAAGTACAGATCCCAAATTGAGCTTTGTGGAATACCGTAATTTCCAGGTTTGAACTCCGATAATCCTCCATTAAAATAAGTTGCATGAGGCCTATTACTAAAATAAGAATTTAGAAATTTGATGCATTTGTCCTGAAAACCACAAAAACTAAGTTTCTCTAAAGGACTATTAGGAGAGAGGAGATTGAAGGCTCTAGAAAAATCGAAAAATCTACTTGATACAATGTTATCATTATTAATATTTTCATAACATTGTCTCAGAAGGCTTGCAACAGCTTTCTCATTACTCATGCCATTTCTGAAACCAAATTGGTTATTATTTAACAAAATGTTCTTTTCAAAATAAACAATAACCTGTTTACATAATAGTGATTCAAATACCTTACCTATTATTGGAATTATACTAATAGGTCTGTAATATCATAACAAGTTTTGTCTCCTTCCTTAAACACTGGAATTACTTTAGACAATTTAAAATCATGTGGGAAATAGCCAGCATTAAGGCAACATAAGATAATGGTTCACATATATCTATGTTATTTTCAGAGAAGAAAATGACAGCCATAATAATTACAAGAATTTTAAACAAATATGTAATGGACATATTAATGCTATTTTCAGATATAGGAGGAAAATTCTCGAAGAGAAGAGATAAGAGCTGAGAAAGCTCTGCTTCCTGCAGCCTTTAAAGTACTCTTTTTGATGCCAATAACTCTACAACTTTCAGCTTTTCAGTTTCGGGTGACTGAATATTCCCCTTAAAAAGAAGATGCACTCTGTGGTCGGTTTCTTCTTATTTTTCTTGCCTTCTTCAATTCTGCCGGAGTTCTAGCTTAGAATTATAATGAAACTCGAATAGTTCAAAGTTAGTAATTAAGATGTACACAAATAGAAGGGCTCTTTGAGAATATTTGAAGCTTACACTCTGATGGCCCAGAGAAAACCAGCTGTTTCATACTCTCTAGGAAGGAACTAAGGATTTCTGTTGTACCTTTATCTTTCTCTTTCTTCTTCTACTTCTTCGTCTGTTCTCCCTCTTCATACACTCCCCCAAGACTTACAAGTTAGCACCTGGAGTCACGTGCCTACTGAGAGGCGGACAAAGCGTGGTTCAGCCAGGATGGGTGATCAGCCCGCAGCCTGTTATGAAAGAGTGGAAGGAGATGATAAGAAATGAAGATGAAATAAATGAAGGGAAAATGATTAACTAGCAGGTGGCTAATCATTAGCGAGAGAAACTGGAGAATCCGGAGAAAAAAAACCCAGATGCCACTTTGTTCACCCAATCGCACATACAGTGGCTGGGATCGAACCCGCCTTGGTTAGAGATACTGTCCAGCAACGCAAAGAAGGTCCCTGAAAAGAATGTGCTCCCTTACACAGTGGGACAAGGATAGCGAATGTGTGACAGGGAACGTATGGTACACAAGGAGCATAACCGTAAAAAAAAGCTCTCTATTCACTCTGCACACCAAAACCGAGAAGATTCATTCACAAAAGTAGAAGCCGTCAGAATGTTTTTGAATGGTCTGTAACTGTATGAGGTGTCATAAACCTGTTCAGGAGGGTGTGGGAACCTTCTGCAATCCCCCTGCGTCTCAGGCCCCGGAGACTTTCTCTCCTGTGGAGCACAGTAAGCGGTCCAGCCAGCCGGCTATGGCACTCTGTGATATACGAGTATAACAGACAAAATTCATCTGATTTCGTTTTACGTTTAAGAAAGTTACAGAGTAAGAAGGCGAGAACAATAAAAAATGGACAAGTCGATTTCATCAAATTGTATGGACAGCTATAGTTCCAGATTCAGTTGAACAGAATTGCCTAATAAAGGGCGTTTCCGGTATTTTCCTTGTCTCTATAAAATAAGTATGGAATTTGGACATATGTACAGACAATACCTTTATTATTAAACAAATTTTAACTGAAAAACATTGTGTATTTAATAAAGAAATACAATGGAGTTTATTGG
>CM060950.1:351620182-351736399 GCA_030765055.1 Mantis religiosa
AAGAAGAAGAAGAAGAAGAAGAAGAAGAAGAAGAAGAAGAAGAAGAAGAAGAAGAAGAAGAAGAAGAAGAAGAAAACTTGACTTAATTTGAAGCATGAACTCGTTTGAGCATTCATTTTTCTTCCTCTCTGTACTCCTGGAATATTTATAAGATCCTTTGGATGACTAAGTACTGTTACTGAAACCTTTTTGGGGGGAAGGGGGCCTAATGTAAATTTTTTCAGTAAAATCTGAAGCAGAACTCAATGTCAAAATGTTAAGGGTACACTAAGGAAACTCGCCAGAAATAGAGAGGGGAAAGCACAATTTTCCAGGCAGTTAAAAATGATCTCTGATTTCTTAAGAAGTGCCTGCATACCAGGCACGATAAAAAAAAAATCGAGTAAGATATAAATTATGCTTTGTGGTGCGCGAAATAGGTTTGAATATGACGAAATAAATGAGTACAGGAAAAATGTTACTGGCACGAAATGGAAAGCAAGTAGGTAGTTTAAAGGATCTTGAAAGTAGGAAGGCCCAGGTCACGAATCTGCGAGTTTCTTTTCAGCTTGTTTAAGGACTGTGATACTTCTTACGAATTCTCTATGAATCTAATAGTGACTTTGGGGTATTATCAAAGTTAACGAATGTCCAGACTACTAATTATTCAAAGAGCATTTAAGGGAAAAAGGCATTATTTAATAAAAACATCTGTATATTTGTTGAAAATAATTGTAGGCCAAATTAGCTTATCTGATGTAGGTATATTCTTTTACTTTCTCTGCCACGTATAGTAGGTAGATAAAGTATTGCATTCCACCCAAAAATTCATTACCGAGATTACAGTAGTAATTTCATGTTTTGAGGTCCCATGTCTAAAAGATTCTTTTAGAAAAACCCGCAATGCGCGCGCACGTTTCTACAGCTTAGCTCAAAAACGAAAAGTCTACACAATACCAAACCTCATATTTAAGTACAGCATATTTCAAGGATGCGCAACGAAAAATTCAAGAAAATCCCCTGACCCCAAAATATATTTTATGTGGAAACATTTTCGAAAATGTCGATGTTCTCAAAAATGCCTCCTAAGAATTTGTATTAAAACATGATAGGTTAAAGATGTTTTCATAACGACTGAAATTAACAACTTTAATTTTCTGGCAGTAGCCTCTGAATTTCTCTTCATTTTGGATAATTTTTGCATAACTGGTAAACCTCAAGATCTTGTTAACACACACAGCTTATTTCAAAAAATATTGCAGGTATATGAGCATACCTAGGCATTTTTCGATGAGTTTCTAGTTATTGGTTTGACTTTTCAAATACAACTTTGAGACGGTACTCTCTTCCTCGAGTTGATTAACTGTTAAGGAACATATAAAAGATTAATTGAATGTTAAAGGAATATATACATGTATTGAAACAAATATCTTGCGTGCAGTGTCAAGTTTGTTACGAGCTCTGAATCGGTAGCATTTTTTCTCTCCCTAGGAAAGCTGACCGCAACCATAAATAATGGGCCGCACCCAGCGTTTAGTTTCAAACATAGTTTGACAGGAAGGAGACATTTTGGGTGGTCCACGGTGAGATACTCGTAACTGGGACTCCATATGTGTTCTACCAACCAACTAATTAAAAATAATTAACTGAAGGGGGAAAGCGAAGTGTCATATGAACTATCTGGGAAAAAGACATATCTAAATCAGTCGCTAGCTGGGGGGTCGGGCTAGCTCGTCGTGCGAACGCACACGGAAAGAAATCGCGCTCGATTAAAGTTAGTAGCTGGGTGCTAATCCGACGAGTCGTGTTATAGACACGGGAGTGCAACCACGCCCGCGCGAAGCCTACTATTCAGAGTTCGCCTAATTAACATGTATTTCGAGAGTAATTGAAATACAACCGATCGTCATAAGAGAATTAACCTGTGTTTCTTTCCAAGTACCCTAATTGATCCACCCAAAACGCCCTGAATCAAGATATCCTTGCCCCAGGTCCTATATTCATGAATATTAGGATAACTCCGAGAGCAACCGAGGACATCGATATTTTTTAAATTTTATTGGCGATGCTGACAACCCTAGGAGTCAAGCCCCTGCCAAATAAATGAGCGAACTGAGCGGTAATACTCGCTCGATACCCCGACATGCTACAACTTACACTTTTCTAAAACAGAAAGTTATTATTTCTCTTCCTTATGTTCTGACCATACAAAGAAAACGGAATTTCAAAGCCATTACATAGCGAGTAGTTTTGAATACCTCTTAAGCCGACTGTATGCTCTTATTTCTATTGTATATAAAACAAAGTAATAAACTATTTTTACAAATATTAAAGTTAATTGCCATAAAGCAGATAGGAATAAGCGTTTTAAAGAATAGTTTTGGACATGAAGGAGTAAAAATTGCACATGAGGTTACATATCACTTAAGGTTGGAGAGATGTGCGCTCACATGTGATCCAAGCTAGGGTATGTGTGCGCCACTAGACAAAATAGATTCCATTCGCTGGCCAAACGGGTTCTTCCAGAATTTTTAAAAAAAAAAAAAAAAAAAAAAAAAACACTAGTTGGGCACAGAGTATTGATGTTGTCGAATGTACAACACGACCATCAAACTTGCAAGCATCGAAAACGACGTAACGTAGTACTCGGCGAACTAGTGAAGCATTGCCTTGCAAGTGTAAGCAGACGCAAGGTCAAGGTGTAGTATAACGCTACTGTTTTGTGTCTTCTCACTGTGAGGCAGTTCTCGTGGTCAGACTATACCTACCTGCCTTTGTTTACATGTGCGAACGATAACAGTAGAGTGCATGTGCAGTATACATATGGATAAACGCACACGCCTCCAGCCTTTACATAACATCTTTATTTCTAAGTAGTTTGTACATTTTCATTTGTATTATCTACTGCTACTTATTTTCTGCAATGTATAACAAAAGCCTTGAGGAAAAAAAAAAAAACACCTATCCGTCTGGAGGACTGTCTCTCTCTCTCTCTCTCTCTCTCTCTCTCTCTCTCTCTCTCTCTCTCTCTCTCTCTCTCTTTCTCTCTCTCTCTCTCGCTCTCTCTCTGGGATTAGCTAAACTATATATCATGTGTTTCAAATGGGAAGAGCTCTGGAACGTCGCGAATCAGATGCGTTAGCGCGCTCAGCGTCGCTACCTCGTTACACCCACTCTTTTCATATTTCCCTTTCTCTCGCACACTATACTAGATCATCTGAATCTCCTTGGCGCTAAACGGCAAGAGAATCCAAACTGGATTTTCCAAACTTGTTGAAATCACAATTGCAACATGTAGACTTGCAATATTATGTACACGATTTAAATGCTGCAATTGTAATTATAGTTTATGAATTACCTATTTATCTAACGGAACTGGCAGCGGCACATCCATATAGCTGTGAAGGTCACTTACGTCACGAGAAAATTCGTCATTGTCATTGCCTTCATCGTCCAAATGTTGCAAATTTATGATGATAGGCTCTCGTCACGTGCTATTTCTTTCAAAAAGTCGTCGTCTTGTAGTTTATCTGAATGTCTCAAGCAGACGTCCCAGTCTCGTGTTACCTGTCAGTTTCTCCGTGAATAAGTCGTTCAAGGTCAGCCAGTTTAAAAGTATTATTTCTGTTTGCAACACAATTTGAGCCCACAGTAACTAAGTTGGATTGTACTGACAGTGGTAAGGGGGAAGGCGGATTACCTCGTGTCTCATTTCAATTAAAAGTTGATTCAACTGATACAGTTTTCCCTGGTTTTTAAATGGAAGAGCAACTGAATAATACTGATTTGAACTCTCTAGAGTAAATAGAGATTACGAAGCATTTATAAACAAACATATAGTGTGACGACTCACGTTCTGTAGATGTAGTATTCTACAGGCCCGCAGGAAGTGTACTGTTTGCTCTCGAATTTAACAAATATATTGGCTTATTCTAATTAATTCTTTTATCACGTCATGTCAAACGCTTACATTTCAGTTCTGAGTAATTACAAATATAAGTACTCACATACATGTCAACCAATAATGATGCTCATTACAGTGCTTACGTCGCGATGCATTGTTATAATATATTAGTATTTTATTTATTTGTGTTAGTAAAACTATTTGAGCTAAAAATATGGATTTCTTCACAGTTATGTTAGAAATATTACTCTCGAACTTCCTCATGGATCACTGTTTGCAAAATCTGAATTTTTATCTCAGTGCAAATGGCATTTATTAGAGATGCATTCAGTTGGCACTCCTCATATACCACTTTTCGGGGAATGCAATATGACAACATGGCAGGACTGCGATTGGTTGCTGGCCTAGTAGCGTTGAAGGACAAACATCCTATTTGAAACACGTAATAGAGAACTCTAGATCGCCAAGCGCTATTTAATGGTTTCAACATGGTAATTTCATGGAACAGCTGTTTTTATTAAAATTGGTGTTAGAGATTTGGATTACATGTCATGTGTTGACTCTCTCTATCAAGCGTGCCAACTTCAATTCGTTCTTAATTCATTTTGTATCATTAGGAGAGTTCATTAAAATTAGAATTTATTGTAATTTTGTTGTAGCATTAGTCATTTACGGAATATTTATTGTGAATTTTTTAGGTTTTTCTGAATAAAAAACATGAATATGAAAATGAATGATGTTTGCTTTCCCTTAGGAGCACAAAAAGGTGGATTTGTAAACATAACTATGTATGTTTGACTACTGCGTCTTATCGCGAAACAAAAGATTACCATAACTACCTATTTTACAATGATTGTTACATGTGTAGTATTATATTACAAATGACATTATTATTACATTGTGTGTAATCACGTCCATACTGTGGACTGGCTTTTAATGCGTTATAAGTAAACTGAAAGAAAGGACTTCCCTACCAAGAATTAAACTTTTACCCAAGAACTCGAGCTCAAGAATATTTGAATCATTTATTCATTTAGTACTAGTATAAATACATTAATTCATTTAATGGGTTATCTTTGTCTTATTAGAATTTGTAACTGAAATAAATTGGAAAACACGTTATTGTGTATTTCCTATGTTTCTCTCCTCAGTTGGTTATTATCTATACCTTATGTAAACAGTATGTTATTAAAACGAACAATGCAAACAAATCTTCCTTGATAAGGTCTTATATATTTAAAAGGTCGCTTCGTTGTTCTATATCCATTTCTATTATATTGCTCACCAAACTTTACCTACAGTCTGATTTTTAAAAGAAGATATGTGAAGTTCATCTGTTTCTGTTTCTCTCCAGTACCTAGGAGTAAACTTGGACAGAGGTCTAACTTTTCGCCGACACATCAGGGACCTTTCGGCGAAAGTACAGGGAGCAATGGCTTCCCTGTATCCAATGCTGGGGTCGACCTCGATGCCAGTCCGCATGAAGTTGTACCTCTTCCGAGCGCTGGTAATCCCGGTGATGCTATATGCCTGTGAGATCTGGGGCATGGCAGCAGACAGGTGTTTAGCATGGCTTCAACGTGCACAGAATAGAGGACTGCGGTCTATCTATTCTGTGAGACGTTATTTTCCTACCAGCTTGCTCCACGAAGCATCGGGTCTTCCATACGTGGAGGATGAAATTAGGCGCCGGGCTTCAAAATTATGCGCTAGTTTACCATCACACAAAAGCGCCCTTGTCAGATCATTGGGAAATTATGACCCCACTAGACGCCGATCTAGACTGCATCGGGTCCCCCGCATGGCATGCGGGCACCCTAGATAACCCAGGAGCTAACCCTATCAGCAGCTAAAGCTGAGCTCCTCATAATTCTTCTAAGCTGTTTGGCATCTAAATTTCTCCCCAACTAAAATTAAAACTAAAATTAAACAAAAACAAAAATCGGGTGCTAGTACTGCATCCTCCCCATCAACCCGAAGGTACTTCGGTAACCTTTAAAATTAACTCCCAATCAGAAACCTACATCACCGTCATCCGACAAACTCAATTCTAATCCTACCTGCGGTAAAACCCTTAACGGGTGGGCACGCAGCAAAGACCTTCTGGCTGTATACAGCCAGCCAGCACGAGCGAGCGAGCGAGCGAGCGATCTGTTTCTCCATGTGGGGTGCTGCACTGTTGCTTAGGACTAAGTTACGTATACTCCCTCTTTACCCTCTCAACACACGAAATATAAACAAGCGTTCTAGCTTATCACATCTCAACAAAAACATGCATATTTAATCTGTATTAGCCTACTTTAACAACAAAAATAAGTTGTTCACAGGTCCAATGCGCTGTAGCGTCCTCACATGTGTGCGTTCTTTTAAATAATTTTTGCGCTAAATAACTAAATAATCCGTACTTACCGTTATTGTTGCTATGCATCGTAAGTTGGCATTCTCGCACTAGTGCGGTAAGTAATTTTTCCATAGCAACACATATAGGCGGTGCATGTTCTAAAACCTAACATTTATCTTCAATTATATTTATTAATATTTAGTTAATATCTTAACTACCAAAATTCAGATTGATATAAATACACATAGTGGAAAAAATGGTATACAATACACATGTGGTAAGCACATAACGGAATTTCGGAGCAACCGCGTCGTCTTTTCAAACCTTTCCTCGTCCCATATACATTAGTAGCGCAATATACTATTATTAACGAATTTGTCAATTGCCATGGTCATATCAACGCCGCCGATATGTCGGAATTTTGACCCACAGGAATTCTTTTACATGCAAGCATATCTACTGACATGCAGCTGTCGCTTTTGGTTGAAAGAAACAAGCTGTTCATTGATATGAAGCAAACTCTCGTCTTCCTGATCAAAAAAAATGTGTAGTGTTTAACGCCCGCTTTTACTACATACGGCACCGCAGGCGGTGACACTGATGATACATGAGATGAAGATGGAGCACTGGTGGAATGAGATGGCGGGGGAAACCGGAGATCCCGGAGAAAACCCGCCCCAGCGCCGTGTTGTCCACCTCAAATCTCACTTTGCGGTCACCTGGGATCGAACCCGGGCCGCCTTGGTGAGAGCCAAGCGGTCTAACCACTGAGCCACGGCGCGGCCACCTGTTCAAAGAATTCCCTAAGAGAACAGACAAATTCTTTAGCTTAATATGCAATGTAACACCCCGACCGTAAGCTTATCTTTGCCTCGGGCCATGAATCCTCCGCCACTACATCTTGCTTCCATAATAATATACTTTAATTTTGTTTTCACAAAGTAGGCTAAGAATACACAACGCAACTGAACACTCAAGCACAGTCTTGTTTCCCGCAAAAAACTAGCGATAACTGAGCTGAGGAGTATGCGATTCACCAGTGTAACCAATCTGGCAACCTTTGTTTAGGTTTCCATATAAACGACCTTCCCCTCTTACCCTTCGCGTCCCATGCTTGATGACCTTCACGTATCTTCTTTTAAAAATCAGACTGTAGCTAACCCGTCTCTTTACAGTTTATACTTTCAACAAACTAAAAATTAATCCACTGACTAAAGCTTCTTTAGATTACAGTTTAAAATCGTTTATAGAGAATCATTACGATGGCATAAAGCATGCAGAAGAGTGTTATATAAGCGATGTTGGGACATGCTTAAGAATCACGTATGTGTTTAAAATAACACGAACGTTCTAATTGTAAACTATCCTACGTCGTTTTCTAAAATAATAGAAACCTCGCTGTGAAATAATGTTTTATACACTTACAATTAATTGATTTCTTTAGATGCAAAACTGAATTGTGTCATATTAAATGAATTGTATTTATATTTGCTGCACATTTACAAACTTGTAAGAAAAAAGTTAATATTGCATAAAGAAAACAGACGGATAGTGTTGATACAAACTTAGAAAATCCAGAAGCAGTTCCGGGTTTAGAAATATGGATATTAGATTTTCTGCCGAGATTTACGCTGAGCTACCACGACGAGATACCTAAACACGTAGTGGGCTTTCTGATCTCATTTATCTATCCGGATAGTCCTCCTGGACATTACAGTCAATCATTATACAGTTTACGGTCTTGTGAAGACTAACTTTGAAAGTACTAAAGTTTCATACTTGTTGAGATATCTCGCCACATAACTCAGCGGTAGAGCACCAGTGATTTGAGTCCCGTCCGTGGCATTAACTTGTCAAATCTGATGTATACTGGCCGAAAAAAAACATGCAATCAGAATTGTGTTCATTGAAACGGGCATACTATGTGGATACTGAGGGGTTATAGAGTTGATGTTTGAAGTTTCATGGTCAGCAGACAATAAATGGCACTGTTCAGATGTGCTTCTCTGATCTGTGTGCCCATTTTGTAAGCAGTTTCCGTGGTACCATCATAGTTGAATAGCAGTTTCAAAAGACAGTCTAAGCTGAAGCCATGCCACAACGAAGCGAACGTGTTTCTTATGCACAATTACAGCCATTTGAACACTGGGTCGAATTGTTTGCCTTGCTTGAAGCTGGATGGACCTTTCCATAAACTGTTGTACATGTTGCGCACAATGTATCGGTTGTGCATCGGAGCTTTCAGCGATGATCTTTGGAACATTCTCACTCCTGTAAACCAGGTTCTGAGCGGCCACGTAGTACAAACTCACGTCTGGATCGACACGTTGTGCGGGCTTTCTTGGGTGCTCAAACAGCAACCAGGGAAGCGATCTGGGCACAAGTAGCAGCTGGTGTGTCAGCACGGGGTATTGGAAACCGTCTTCTTGAGCAGGACTCAAATCACGTGTGTCTCAGGCTACGGTAGCTGTTACATAACAACACTGCCATGTACGTATTCTCTAGTTTTAAGGAAGGGTAAATTGGACAATAGAGTGGCACTCTGTTGTATTCAGTGATGAGGGTAGGTTCTGGCTGCGTACTAGTGATCGTCGGCACGCGTATGACGTAGAGCTGGTGAGCTAACTCGTCCAGGGTACATTCGCCCGCGACACAAAGGTCCAACACCTGGCATCATGGTGTGGGGTGCCATCACTTACAACTCACGCTCACCTTTGGTATTTGTGCAGCAACGTGAAACCAGTGCCACCACCGACATCCATCAGGTGATTAATTCTGTGTTATCCATTTATTCAACTGGAAGGCAATGTACTGTTTTCATCAGGATAACGCACTTGCTGCAATACAAATTGCTATTCATGGAGTACAACTGCCCTGGCTAGCACGGTCGGTTAACCTCTCTCCCATTGAACATGTTTGGGACATGATGGGAAGGATAAAAAAATAAATAAATAAAATCTGCATATGTCGTAGCCCGGTTTCTGAAATCTATACCAGGCCTTATCATGCAAACTTTATTTTTATATTTAGTCATTTTTAAATCAAATTATATAAAATCTTTTACAAATTTTGCAAACCTATAATCTAACTAATTAACTAAGCCTATAGGTTACTGGATTCCAGTAACCTTACAAATCTACTCATCTAATCCATCTAAAAACAGTCTCTCTTCTATTTTGTTTCTACTCCAACAATATAATTCTGATACAGTTTCTTCTACAGCTTTAATTATTATAACTACGAAAGGCGTTTCATACAATTTTAAATTTCTTCTTCTGCAACTGGTATCCAAAGCTTCCTCCTACTGGTATTCATCTCCTAAAGGGACTGGAGCTGGTTCGTCAGTTCCAGATATCCAAGTTATCTTTCTTCTTCTATATAATCATTTGTGCATGTCCACTCTGATTCTCTGCGTATACCTCCTCTGGCTCTCCTGGAGTTCTTCTTTCGGTGACTTCTGCTCTTCAATTATCGTCTTCAATTCGTAAGTCGTGTGCCTTAAATTAGGTCATCTCAAGTCTGGTTATCTGTCTTTTCAGTTTCCCTTTGTCCTAACATTTCCTTCCGACGATCTCTTAAATAATATTCTTTTCTCGTAGTTTGAAGTGTTGCTATATTTATTTCTTGTACTCTTTTGTCGCAGATAATGTACTCATTTAACGCCTAGCGGATATTATCTGAGACATATTTTCTTTCTTTTCCTCGTCTTATTCTTCATCAACTATCCTGTTCTACCACTATCGAGGTGTCAGGCGTTTGCCTCGGATCCATTTTTAAACTCCAACCTATTCTCTACTAGTCTATTGAACTGATCTCAAGTCTTTCCTCTATTAATCACCACTATTTTAATCCATTCTTCCCAGGTTATCCTTGGTCTTCCTTTCGGATTCTTCCTAATGGTCTTGCTTCTAAGAATTGGCGAATTTTCCGGTCTGTATCCATTCTCTCCAGATCTCCATACCATGTAAGCTGTCTTTTTTTATTATTCTTTTTACCCTCGTATTTACCGATGGCGCTTCAAGTTTATCTCATATCCTTTCGTTCCTTATTCTATCTTGTCGTGTCTTTCTGATTATTCTTCTTAAACATTTTATTTCCATTGCATTCACCATGCTTAATTCACCTTTTGTTATTATCCAACTTCCACTTCCGTAGATAAGAATTGGTTCTATAACTGTTTTGTATACTTTAGTTTTTGTCATCTTATCTATTTCTTCTCTCCCAAAGACACATTTGCTTAATATATAATACGCTTTGGTAGCTTTCTCTATACGCTTTCTTAATTGTTCTTGTATTTTGACCGTTTGGTTTATCACTGTTCCCAGATACTCATAGCCTTCCACTTGCTCTAGCTCTAAATGTGTACTATGTTTTTCTATCTTAAACTTCTTTATCTGCTCTTCTATCCTAGCTACCACCATTACTTTACTCTTATTAAGATTTACCTTCATCCCCCCTTACTGTAGAGTTTCTATCCATTCTACTATTGCTTGTAGTAATTAATTTTTTGAGTCTGTTATCAGCACAATGTCATCTGTTAAGCTAGAGTATGACAGTATATAGGTCTTAAATTCACCATTCCCACTAGTACCTTGTTTGTTCTCATTTTACACGTTTTCATTACTTCATCCAAAAGTACTATAAGCAGTAATGGGATTAAACTATCCCCCTGTTACACCTTTCTTCATCTGGAAAGGTTTTGATGCACTGCCCTTCAACCCTACTATGCCCTCTACATTCTTGAATGTAGATTTAGTTATGCTTATTAATTTTAATGGTACCTTCTTCTTATATAATGCCTTCCATGTCTCTACTCTTGGTACTGAATCAACGGCTGCTTGTATATCCAAAAATGCAAAGTATGCTATTTTATATTTGCTTGTCCACTTATCTATGATGACTTTTAGTGCAAATAACTGCTCCTGGGGGACATTTCCCTTAAGATGTTCCATAAGCATTTTCCTTGAAGTTTCCTTTGACCGTCTCCTACTAGTTCACTATATTTATTGCATTCAAAAATAACATGTTCAGGTGAAGATAACATGATGGCAAAGATGCTGACTGGTTCTTTACATAACCATTGCCGAACTGCGACAACAGTTGCAGGATGCTTTGGACAATGTATCGCAGGATGCCATTCGTCACCTGTACTATAGTCTGCCTGCACGAAGTGTATTGTGTACAATACAATTTTATTGCAATAGTCTGTATTGCAGCCCAAGGGGGTACACCAAATGATGACGCAAATATTTGGACATACCTTCTTGTGATATGTCTTGCTTCATATGATGCTGACATGCTTTCATTAACTTTTCATGCAAGTTAAGCAATCCTTGATGGTGATGCATTTTGTTTCCGCCAGTGTATATGGGGCAGTTGTACGGAATGGCACACGTACAGAAATTTAAACGGATCCCAGAGTATCCGGGAAAATAGCTAAGCTTGGACAATTTAGAAAGGTACACTTGTGCGAAGTCAAGTGTAAACCCAGCCTAATGCATTTCTTAGAATTTTGACGGCAGAGCTATAGGGGCTAAAATGCGTATGATAATTATTTCAAATGTATTAACCAGCTAATCTGGATGGAAACTTGGAATTCTCATTATGGGCTTCGAA
Source organism: Mantis religiosa (assembly GCA_030765055.1). Taxonomy (NCBI): domain Eukaryota; kingdom Metazoa; phylum Arthropoda; class Insecta; order Mantodea; family Mantidae; genus Mantis; species Mantis religiosa. The sequence goes on from CM060950.1 coordinate 351,632,023, forward strand.
ATCCCCATCGTCTAGTCAGCTGGAGGTTTGTTTCTTTAAACACAAATGTGTTACAGCTATCATTTTAATCAACGTTTGTGGAAAAATGTTTTAATTTTCGACTTTATTCATGCTACAAGTAAAACAAGTAATATGCTGATGCATAGGAAACTGTTCGCTCTATAACCTGCCTCAAACTAGAACAATCCTGTTGTAAACATATGGAAGGGTGGATAGAAAGGGACAGAGATGTTGTAATGGAGTGCTTTTGGGCTAATGCTTGCTTCCCGCCAAGAACCACCTCTGTAAATAGCCTTGATTTACTCTCCACCAAGCAACAGTCTAATAGACTTCCATTTAAGTATCTCTGTCTCTGTCTTTCTCACCTTTCATATGTTTACAACAGGATCGTTCTAGTTTGAGTCGGTTATAGCACATCTTCCCCTGGAACTGTTGGCCGATAGTTCAGGATAGCACATATGCGAACCAAACCATTTTGTAGACCAGTGGCTCAAGAAGGAGCGTATGTCAAGAGATACTGTGTGGAACTCTGCTACCTCACTAATAAAGTTTAAAAAGGGAGGATCAAAGAATAAACAGATAAATTTCAAGAGTTTACTCGCCAGTAAAACGTGTTTGACAAAACGCAAAATAATATTAAATAATATTAAATTCCCCCTAGGAATACAGAAACTTCTAATCATGAAGAACTATAACGTAACAACAGTACTATAGCAATTCATTATGTAACAGCTGAAATAGACAAATTTAATTTAACATAATAGGAGAATTTGTTATAGAGCTCTAGGGCGTTACAAAAATTGAAAGTTGTTGGTTTGTTTACGGAACGGAATAGTAATACTGTCAACAGCTTGTCCGACTCATTTTAAATATCGACGGAAAAAGAAGGTGGTCAGCAATGAAGATTCCAAGTTGATTATCACTTAAAATAATTTCTGTCTTGTGTGGCTTATTCACAGAAATTACAGTGAAGAAAAAAACTATTACAGAACAACGTTACCATCATGGTAATAAAGTGAATTTTATTAATAAATATAATACTTATTTACAGCAACAAAATGAAAAATGAATACAAAATGCGGAATGAAAGAAGACTACCTCTACGTGATGTTCCCTGGAAACGACAAAAAACTGGCTCAATGTGTCTTACAGTTTTATAAGAATGTTATCAGTGCTTTTTATATTTCAATTAGTTTATATACATATATGCACATAATACGTCAAATTTTCATGTAAAATCTGTTGTTAATACTTCTTTTGTTAGTGACTGTTCTGTACAAGTGTCAAAATCAGCATTTCACGTGTGACTCACCAGGCAGAGGAATTGCTGAGTACAATAATTCTACAATTATTGTTCTCAGATGAACCCTCCAATTTTGAAGATCAATGAAAGTAACTTTGTTCCTAGATATAAATATAAATTGCTCTGGATATTCGAGGCTGTATACAATATGTCTCTCTATACCTAATTTAACACCAAATTTTGTTGACTGTATTATCCGCGTGGAGCTTACACATCTGTAGCTTGTGTTTAGCGCGTATTTAAAATGTGCTGGAGAGGAGGGAAGAGCCCACCCCTAATGTCAGTCACCCCGATCGTGGATGATTCAATCCGTCTTCATCATCATCACCAGCAATACAAAGACACCCCTTCACCCTCGATGAGTCAATTCTCCCTCCCGACAGATGGTCAAGTTATGACGTCAGCAACAACTCGGAAATATCCTTGCCAACAAATTCAATATGTGGCTCATAAAGGAAGAGTGACGCCAGATTTAATGTCCGCGGGGGGAGGGACCAATGTTGTCCTTCCAGCTTTGCATGAAGTGAACAAGTGATGGGATTCTCAACTGTTGCTCATGTTATTTCGTTATCAATGTGGGTTAACGAAGCCCAGTTTCTCTTAATCACGATAATACCCATCCCCCAAGTGGGCTATTAGCTTTCCGAAAGGGTTAAACCACGATAAACCAGTAACCCTGAAATTATGAAAAGTGCACTTAACGGGCTCAAAGTGTGAACTTTGTAAATTCTGCATTCTTAGCAACTAATTCGATGGTGTTAACAGATGTTTGTGATATATTCTGTAATAATGCTTCAGGATCTCACGGAATTCCCTGGTATATTCTAATCAAAAGCATATTTCATGTATTAATTTTTATATTATGTACTTACATTAAGAAATACTGCACTACTTCTAAATTTCGATGTCCTTTCGCTAGAAATGTAATTTTTAGACCTCCCTGAGTAGCATTTTTAGAAAAATGACTCTCTTGTGTATGTGTGTGTGCGTGTGTGTGTGTGTGTGTGTGTGTGTGTGTGTGTGTGTGGTGCGAGTCAAACACAAAAACTCGGTTAATATTTAAAATCAGTAGGTATCTTTCGAATATACGATACAAAGATTTTCAAGAAAGGCCCTACATCCCAAACTACCGTTTACATGGAAATTATGTATTACAGATGACTTTGTTTGGAACTTAATCCATTACATTTGGTAACTCATTTAAGAGGAGTTAATTACAAACTGAATGTAACAATATGACATATGAACATGGTGGAACAAATAAACAAATAGGCAAATTGTTCCGCATGGAATTTTTGGATGGAATGCAATACCTTCACTACCTATTAAGGTGGTAGAGAATATTTAAAAAAAATATTGATGTATAGACTCACTTGATTTTCTCTACTCAATCTTGTAGAGTGTGAATAGTTTGAAAACACCATTCTTAAAAACATTTATTCTGTAACCATCTTCTTCTGCCTCAATGATGCTGCACCAATTTGCAGCATTTTCCGTCTGCTTCTTTCTTGAACAGAGATCTATCTCGGGGTATGCGTAGGTGGGTAATTAAAGAAAGGATGTCACCAGCTCCGACTTTGAAACGCTTAATACACAATATTTACTTTCCCCGAGAAGCTGCCGACCAATAAAAACTAATATATAAATATGCGGAGTTGATGTATATTAATCCTCTACCACACGATCCCATAAGATACCTGAGGCAAGAATGACGCTACGTCTTGCTCCACCGGCAATCCGAGCATAAGTGTCAAAGATGCTGCCCAGAATGTTCTACTCAGCTTCAATATTCTCTTAACCTCTCCTTCTGCTAATGACTCTAAGACTAACTTCTAATACGATGTTGCCACTCTATTTGTACAATTGAGAAGTTTTCTGCTTTCCATCCTAAAGTCCCTCTATAAATTTCTAAGAAATACTTCCACATATTCCAACAATTCCAAACAAGCTGCCATAACTAATCTGGCAACTTTGGATGCTTTCACACCTCTCGTTATCGTAAACGACCGGACTACTACGAATTTGCCTGAGAACTAGGCGTCGCTAATTATCGTACTTAATGTCATCTTAACTCAAGCCAAACTGTACTCATAATCTATTGGCAGATCTACAGCCTCTTAATATTTTTAACACAAGTGCATAAAATATTCATATTTAACTTTATTATAAGTAGTTATTTATTCAACTAATCCATAATTTCTGTATCAAATCTTCTATCTAATTTATGTTAATCGAGATAAACCCCTGTAGAAATATTTTATTACACATTTCCTTATTGGTAGGTGCAATGTGAATGGGAGAATTGAGTAGTCTTAAGCGAAAGTCAAACCTTTTCAGAGCTGGTCACTATGTGAGGGCTTTCCATACCCTTATTTAGTCAAAACATTAAAATACACAAGAATACCAATTCGTTTAATGTCAAATCCACCACATGCCTCCAGCTCTGTTGAAAGATTTGTCTATCGCTTAAGTCTATCTACTCTATTTTCCTACTCCCCAAACGGTCACCTCAATTAATATGAATAAAATAAACGAATGGACGTTTTAAGAATGCTTTCATAGCACATATAATATTCTTGCTGCACTATATATATTTTGTTGTGGTATGTTGGCTTTGTTTTTGAGTGACTGCTCATTATTATTTCAATGTATATGTGATGCTGGATAGATGGCTTACTTTGTGTAGTCGCCTTCCTGGACCATCTGGATAGGCTACTTGTTGCCTAGTCGTTTTCCTGTTCAATCTATGTTTATTTTATGTCTTTTGTTTTGTGTGCAGAACTCGTATTTACCTGGCAACGGAGGGAAATCACAGAAAGAGTGACTGGCCGATACACCGAATTAGCACTAGCGATCACCAGAATGCAAGGATGATTTGGAATTCAACGTACAACACGATGGCCATTCAAATTTTTATAGCAAATGCATGGATGAATATCTTCAGAAAATCGCGGTGACGAGTTTTTGTGAAGTAATTGAAAAAGCAGAATCGCGAGTTTTCAAGCATATTTCAGGTTATGCTGCACTTAAATAATTTTATACTGGAGAATTCAAGAGTTTTCATCAAATGGCACCGATAGATTTGAAACATGCAATAGCCTGAGGTACGTAGCTGCCTTCTCGTGCCATCTACTTTATTTAGATTTAGTTTTTCCCCTCATTATATTGGATTTATAATCCGATAATTAATAGCTAGAGAAACTAGGAAGAGAACCGTCGGGTTGCCCGGGTTTGAACCCTTGGGATCTGCAGAATGCGAGCTATTGACGACGCATTCGTCGGATGCAAGACCATTATAATGTGTCGTAAACACATCGGAGGGAGAAAAACAGAGATGAAAGTACTTCAACGGAACGATCTCTGACTATTGAGTGGTTGGTGGAAGGAAATTCATGGGTATTCATAGAGAGCAGTAACCAACCAGCAGCTATACAGCGTTCCGTTAAAAGTATCTCTGTCTCTCTTTTTGTCCCTTCCCATATGTTTGTAACAGGATCGTTCTAGTTTGAGACAGGTTGAGACCTGTTGCTAGCTGAGACATAAGGGGGTTACTGCGATCAATGCTGTGGGTCAGACACCCTAACAACTGAACGTTATTGAAATTGATGCATATTTAATCGCTGTTTTTATTTACATAAGCTACAAGAAATATTACTTTTGACTTAATTATTTGATATAGAGACTTCGCTACAATTACGGGCACTATTGTAGCGCATGTGGTACCATGTCTGTCTCACGTTCAAGTCCCGAATTCGATTCTCGGTAAGGGTGAGTTATCTGTGTAAGTTTTTTCCAGGATTTACCCCTATTCTGAAATATGAATGTTGGGTAACTCTAAGCTCTATGGACCCTGGACTCATTTAAGAATCATTTCCCTCATTTTGTTCATCGTCCAATATGGCAAAGTTGAAGGACGTAAATAAAAAGGGTTACAAATAAACGTTTTGAGGCGCCTAGAACTAACAAACAAAGAATCTTAGAAAACGATAGGTTTGTGTGAGGAGGTGGGTCAATAGAGTTTTGAAATAAGTCAGGTAATTTCATACATCTTTTAAAAAATATAAGAGGAAGATCAAGCCTTCGCTCACACAGACAGCTTTTAAATGGAGCATCGCTTATTATTCCGTACTTCTTCAGAAGTAACCAAAAATTTTGAACGAAGTATCACAGGGTGAGATATGCCGTAGCAAGGACAAAGTAACTTTTGTATCAATCCTGCTTATTGTAATTGAATGTTGTATAACTGATAAAAGACGAAAGATAGTGAAGAACATGCCATACGAAAAACGTAGACATTGTTTCAGAATACAATTTATATCAACTAAATGTTTTTTAATTTCTCATTTGCAAACTAGTATTAGCAGTATTAGAAGTATTCAAAATGTTATTTAAATTTAAGAAAGCGGATATCTGAGGGTGTTTTGTTTCCCTAAGAACGAGAATGAGCCTTACGAGGGAAGGAAAATGTATAAGATAAAGTTATGGAAGATTTGGAAGAGAAAATGCAGTTGAGATAGATTTATTTGACTATTAACTTAATAAAATGAAATAATTCATAATGCAGAGGAATGGATCAAAGTCTAAAAAATCAAAATTAAGGTTGGTGCCTAAAACTTGGACACAAAAGTTGTCTTTCATAGCACCATGAGATCGTTTTTCTATCAAGAAAAGTTTAGAAATTTCAGAATCCAAAATATGTAAATTGTCTCTCAGTAAGAGCTAGTAACAAAATAAAAAATAAAATGGTAATACTTAAAAGTGAAATAATTATAGGACGTTAAAGTGAAGTTTTATAAAGTAACACCCTTATATATGAAGTAATAAATTAATTGGAGACAGCTAAAACAAAGTACAAACAAAAAAAGATAGCATGTTTTGATAAGATGATTAACTGACCGGCGAACTTCGTACCTCCCATAAAAGTTTTCTGAACTTATCTGTATAATTAAAACAAATTCGGATTAGTTAGTTATTTATTCTGAAATTGGGGGTGAAGCTTAAATACAACACAGTTACAATCAGGTTAATAAATTTAAAGGTTTCTGATAAGCAATTTTTTCACCCTTTATAGTGGTGCGTAAATATATAAAGATTATGGTTTTCCGATTCGCGAGCATGCGACGTATTATTGTTAGGGGTAGTGATATTTAGCATTTTTAAATCAGAAATGTAGCATTTTGATTTTTACATTTAGAATTTTATTGCATTGATATATTTGCAATTTAGCATTTTATAGCATTTTGAAGAAAGTTTGAGTTAATTTTGTTAAATGATGAATATTAATATTATTTATATGAAATTTAAAACACATTTATGGAAGATTATTAATGAAAGTGAGTTAAAAGTGCACAAAGTGTCAATTTATTTTCACATTAATATAGGTTAAAGCAATATACAGAGATATAGAACAATCTGATACAGACTGAAGCGTACTGCATAACACAAAAAAGATAAATCCATATTGATGTAAAACTAACACAATAAAAAGAAAATGCACTATATTAGCCTAGTTTATGATTCAGTAATGCTGTTGAATGAATGCACTGAACATATTTCAACATTATGTTCTGCCATTTGAGTCCTGTCACTTACAATCAAATTATATTTACTGAAATATCTGTTGGTAGAACCCCAAATACATTGCTGAGCTGCTCGGGCAAACTCTGGGTATTTGAGCTAACAGCCAATAGCATTAGCAGGCAGTCCACATATTTATTATTCCGCATTGTTTGTATCAGTTTTGAACTAAAATATTCATATGCCTCAACAAAACTATGAATTTTAACATCACGAAAAAATGGGATCTTACTTTTACTTCCACTTAAAATCGTATAATTTATTCAAGTTGTTGTGCCAGCAGTGACAGGATTTAAAAGCTTACCAACGTCTTGGAGAAATACATTTGTCACATTTTTCGCTTCTGCCCGCTGTTAGCTCTCACCATCCTCCTACTTACTGGCGTGACCTACGCATAGAATAAAGGAAAGCTGCGCGTAAAATCGAACACAGAAATGAAAATCGGAACTTTGGCATCTAAGAACTCCAACTGGAATTAACATGTGTTTGTAACTTCCTTAAAATTAGGGTTCCTATTGGTTTTCAGAGACAAGGATTAAAATTTTATGTTAACTGGGTTGTGAAGGTAGATTTATGAGTCATTGGGCGTCGTAAGAGGAGTCTCTTGTGAAACAACTGAACTCGCTTCATGTACCAAACATAACTAATATGGGCAATTGTGGAACAATAAGTTAATTTAGCGGGAAGGATTCCTTTCCACATTCCATAAGAGTGGACACTTACTTTATATCTTTCTAAACATGCAAAGGTTCTACACTCTTCAGTTAAAAGTTTCCAGAAGAAAGAGCATTGGAGAAAAATAATTACTTGGGAAAAATCTTCAATTTCGCACTTTTAACGCATTTTGAGTCAATTGCGCATTTTATCGCACTATATCGCATTTGCGAAAAACCACTACCCCTAATTATTGTCCATGAGAGAAGCAGAGAAACTCCAAGTTGATTCCGCAAGCTTTCAACGACTGCCCTTGCGATTTATTTGTGGTCATTGCAAAAGCCAAACGCACGGGAAATTGTAGACGCTTAAAATCAAATGCTAAATCCGTTGGAATCATAGGAACACGCGGGATCAAGATATCCTCTCCTTTGTGCTTTCCCTTGTTGATTGTTAAACGTTGTTTAATAAAATATGGTAAGTGAAATATCTTTGAAGACTTTGGCAAGGAGTGGAATACCTTTCTACTTTGTAATGCTTTTGTTTGTCGAAAATAAAGGAAGGTGTAAGTGTTCCGTAAAAGGATAGCTAAAGCTTTAATGTGTAATAATATTCATGGATACTGTACAATTTAATGTACCGAATTATTAAATATTGTGGTACATACAGAATGTCAATGAACGACACCGAGAGCAAGTGGAGATATCTTAAACAAGTAATTTGAGATAGGAGACTTGGTTAAAATGTGGAAGTTACGGCTATAAGTTTCTGAAGTACCAGTACGCCATTACTAATGATAACACCACTTGAGTGCACAACACACGAAAATGGAGAAACGTATCGAAGCACTCTCTATGGCGCCATGGGTAATATTAGCTTTCAAGTGAAGGGTAAACGAGTTCGAGCATCATTCGATTTTTTGTCTCTTTTTATTTTTGTTTGGTTTGTTTGGTTTATTTTAATATTTTGTCTAAGCTTTTAATTCTTGTATAAATGTATGCATTTTACGAAGTAATTTCACCTTGTCAGTGCAATTAAATACAATTCTTTCTAACAAAGGTTGAATCCTGCTTAATATTTCCATATGCTGCACGTCCAAATGAGAGGTGGTTTCAAGGGTAAACGAACTTACATAAAACAGAAAGTAAATGCAACTCTTTACATCAGGTTTATAAGAATTGCTCGAAATGACGACATGCGTTTTCAATGCAAACTTGACAGCGGCGAAGGAACGACTGTCGTACTCTGTTCAAAATCCTTTGTGTATCTCGAGTAACTTCACATGCTATTCGCTCAGTTAGGTCCTCTTCTGAGGTAATAGATGTTTCATACACCAGAAACTTGTGGTGATGCCAGAAGAAGAAATCAATTGGTTTGAGGTCGGGAGAGCGTGTTGACCAAGTACAGTTGGACTCCCCCTTCTATCGGACAGCATACACATTGTTTAAATCACAGTAGTGTTATTGCACTGGCCAATCAGCTTTATGTTCTTAGTTACGAATTACACAATTTCTTCCTATTAGGATTTAAAAAGACGACGGAAAAAATTCTACACGTTAGGAACCGAACCAATGACCCGTAAAACCCCAGTTTTTGGTGCTACGGATTTGGGCCACCAGAACAGTTACAGAAACCTTAATAGACTGGGCTAGATGAAAAAGGATGCCGTTAACCGTTGTTCAGTATCGCACTGGCAGGTGATTAGTTCGAGATTTTAGAAACCTTTGAGGCATTTAATATGGAGAACGCCAATAACGAGCTACTAAGAATCGATATTTCTAAACTCAGAAAGCATTTTTATAGACATTCTAATCCAATAATTTCAATCACCTTGTTTAAATAACAACTTATCAGCAACTGATACCTACTAATTGAGTTTAACACAAATAATTGCGTCATGTTTAGCCGCAGACCGTGCATTGCCTGTCTCAACATGCTTATATTAGTTAATTCTACAATTATTGAAGTTATTTCGGATTGGCTCATTAACATCCTGTATATACAGGTTGTTTCAAAACGACAGCGAACGATTATAGCCGTTGCGTAGTTTATAACTTAATTAGTCCGAATTTCGGTGTCGCAGCTTCGAAGTTCTGTTAGGTATAATTTTATGCAGCATTAAATATTACATGATTTTGTGATTAGGCAGAGCAGGAACCACTGGTGTGTGAACCTCAAAAGTTGTTATTGGGACGCACCAGTCACGAAAACAAAAACATTACTACTTCCTCTTTATCAGTAACCCTAGCCTACCTTTCAGGTAATGGGGCAAAGGGCAGTTATTTGTGCAAAAGTCAACTAATAACTCGGACAGTTGCAAGGTTGATCTTCAGTGTAAAACTACACATTCCGTCCTTACAGGGAGGATTTTGCGCGTACTTAGATAGCAAATCCAATCAATATGGAGCGCTATACGAACACCGAAATGACGGATATGGTTTTGATGAATGAAAGAGCTGAAGGAAGTTCAACGAACGCACGATTGATTTAGTTTCATTAAAAATATGAATTGTAAAAATAGTTACATCAATGATAATATTTATTTGTGTAACTTCAGAGCATTTTCTTATTATCTTAATTGTACAATACTTTCAAACACTTACTGTAAATATTAACAGCTTCCTTTTAAGCTACAAATGCTTTATTTATTTATTATTTCAAGCACGTGAAATAAAAAGCTCGATTCATTGTATAAGCCATTTAGTTTTGGTTCATTTATCTACAATTCTTTGATATTGTTCTCTGTTCTTTTTATCATTTAATGCTCCCATCCTCAACCGCACTAACAATAACTTCCCTCTAAAAAGTATAAGTTGGATATGTCCAGCAGCTTATTTGCCATCATGGACTGCTATAACAGAATTTTGGAACACGGTAAACACTCATAAGCAATAATTAAGCAATAGCTTCTTTATTGCGGTTACATAAGCCAAAGAAATTCTTAATAGTAGCAAGCAAGCTACTGCGGAGTATGCCAGTATGTTTACAAACAGTTACAGCACGCGGCACGGCGTGTGACCAATACCTGTGAACTCCGACAGCGTGAGGCACGTGTCGTTGTTCCTGTCACTGCCTAATCCACACTCATTTTGGAGCATTTTTATGCGGCTCTATTGGCGGTATAAGCTATCTATATGTGTCACATAGAAGCTGAGCAACTACTTCTATATGTTCGTTCGGTGTCGTTTTGAAACACCCTGTATACGTTAAAGAGATCCTAGTTATCTCAGAGCGGCAATATATAAGAAGTGATGGAGGAGAAGGCCAAGGAGGAGGAGGCGGAGGAACTAGGAGTCTCAAATGTATGATTAGATAACCTTTATCAATAATGGCAGCTGTCATATTATTACTACTTTTTAAAAGTTTAATGGTAAAACAAATTTAGCTAATTACCTTCAGAACCACCGGTAACACTCGGATACACAAACATTTAATCTTCAAAAAGACAATTAGGAAATTATAATTTTCAGAATGGCTTGGAGGGATTAAAACCAGCTACACACAGGAAAATTCTGTTTCATAATATTGCCTAGGGCACAGGGGCTTAAGTTCTTTATCTGACTCCTCGTGAACCTGAAGAACAATCGTTTTCATTTTGTCGGGTAACGTTCCAGTTCTTAAAGCTGCATATTGACACCATACATAAGTATCTCGAACAAAAAGCCTAATAGCAGCCGTTTGTTGGGTCGGTGCAGTAGGTCACGGCGCATCCTGTTCTTCTTCGAGGCCATTCCTCGCGCGGCGTCCCAGGTGGGGCAAAAATTGCGTTTAAGTAACAGTTTCCGATATGTATCCTCCCTACATATCTGGGTACACCAGGCACAAGGAGACAGCAGCATTCAAATTTGAGGTTACTGAAGAATTTGTACAAATGAATTAGGTTTTATAACTAACATTAGCAGCTATATTTAGTATCGTAAACCTCACGAGAGGGTAAGAATTTAACTAATAAAGAGACACAGTACCTTTATGCTTTGATATCATTTATTATGTAAAAGCATTTTGCTATGCCGGGGGAAATTTTATTAAGGGTTGGCTGTTTTGTTACGTTTTGCAATTAACGAATTGCGATTTTAAGAGTCTTAAGAGATATTTAACGACAAAATTCAGACTGAACTTGATATTACATGCAAGTATAACCGCTACACTTGAACTCAATTTCGAGAATTGCTTCGCAGCCACCTTCATTACGATAGGTCGGGAAGTCACTGACGTCAAGTGACCCATTGATTGCATTACGTGTGAGCTACAATCAGTGCTGCCTACTTTCAAGACTGCCCGAATATATGCTTGTAAATCACATATGAAAATAAAATAAAATAAAATATGTGTAAAACCAGCAACTATAGAGAGTAATTTGCAAACTCCTTAAATATTATGATACTAAGTATATTTTCTTATAGTCGAGAAGAAATACATACTCCTTTACTTGTTATCTCGATTAGGATTTATTAAGACTCTTCCTAGAATAATATTTAATCATTTATATAAATTAGACGGTGCGTGATGGCTCAGGCGTTTTCGTCTATGGCCCGTATTTGGGAGATCTGGGTTCGATTCCCGTGGCCGAACTACTTGACCCGTGGTTTTTTGGGGGGTTTCCCAGTTCGCCAGGCGAATGCTGGACAGATTAATTATATCCCTCCATTTCATCTCCATTATCATTCCATATAATCTCTCATCCGGTTGTCTCTTTCAGAAGTGTCGGCGGGAGTCTCGGCAGTGCATGGCAAGATGATATGCTTTGACTGAACGGTTTCCCCTCTCCGGTGGGATGGACTCCGGTATCCGAGCCGGCCTAGTGGGCCGATTCAGGAACGCAGCTGGCGGGATGCGGGTTGTGCAAGCCTGCCTGCAGTCTTCCTTGCTCTGGGTGGGGGGGGGGGGAGCGCCTCGGTCTATGAACCGGCCTCGTGACTGTTTCGTGACCACGGTAGGTGAGATGATGATTGTCTTGGACCACCGCGGATTTTATATCTAGTAAAGTGTAGTGACCCCGCCCTCTGTACTGTGGTGACTCCTTGGGGTTCACCGCCCTGTCTTCTCTCACCTCATCCTCCATTCAGGAGGTGCTCCACTTAGGGGCATAGGTACAAAACACCAGTCTGCTCTAGGTGCCGCATCCCTCCCCGAACAATCCAATCTAATCCAAAATAAATTAGAACTATTTACTTATCTGTACTGCTTAAAATCGAATTCTCATTTTGTCGGCTATCCCATCAAGATGGAAATTGAAAAGCACGATCTGTAACTTTCTTTCTTGTTCGTACGGCAATCTGAATCTTGTTTGATTGTTCTATATCCAGGACATTGACAAACGTTATTGGTCATTATCAAATACGTAGTACATTAATGAAATAATCTTTATAATGCTAATTTAATTAATGATTTTCATACATTTAAATGTTAGCTAAATATGTATGCTATGTGCCCTCATTCGTAAGAAACCTCTTTGCCTTGTCCTTCGGAGGCGATGCTAGAAAAAGAGGCATTATTGTTTTTATTTTATAGTAATTTTGTATCAATAAACTGAATTAAATTAAAAATTAGCAATAACAAACCGGAATTTGTTTTCCTGCTTGCATCCTACTATAACATAAATTAAGAATGAATTGATGCCAAATATATGTGCATCATCCTGGGTGTTGTTTCTAATCTCGTTCTCCCATATATCTGCTGCCAGTTGCTCCAGTGGTGAACTATGAGTTGTTTAACTCAGAGTAAGCGTGAGCCTATGGGAGAGTAAATAAATTAGTTAAGTTGACTGGTAAATTTAATGGAGCCAAACAATGTCCTCTTTACAGTGAGTTGCCGACTATTGAGATTGAAGAGTTAACTTGTTTCTGAATCTTATCATTCAAAATTGTAGCTTTGAATTCTGTTTGCTAACTGCTGACGTATCTAGAGCTTACAGTTCAAATATATGTGTTTCTAAAAATAATGCGGAGTATATGCTGTCGTTGGTCGCAGAAATATTAAGCTGAAGTCACCGGTAAATCTCTATAATTCGAGAACGGTCTTTAAGCGCTGGAGACGCCGATAAAAACTGATCACAGTAGATACTTTACACGGAAAATCACGAAGGAAAAGTCGCACATTTTAGTCAATCATGATCTTTTATTAAGTTCCAGCTGCAAGATTATTCCCTTACGTTCCTACACATATTGCCAACTTCTAAACTGCTAATTCGTATCTGAAACGTGACTGTTACTACGTGACTTCCTAAACTTTCAAGGATTGCATTTCCCATTAGTATTTTTCAGAATTTTATCCTACGTTCCTGGACAACAGCCTAACTTGACTTTCCAGGGATCTAACCTTTAAGCTAATGTTTTTGTGGTGACTAAATGGGTACAGGACCGAAGCCTCCCGTTGCAGCTATGTTAAAGAATTTTCGGATACATTTAAAACATTTGGATAAATTCTATAGTCAGCCTTGTGGAAAGTCTGTAACAGCTGATCAATGCTCCCACGTAACGCAGTATTTATGCAGCAACAAACTTATCTTCGCGGCTTCACATTCTTCTCTTCTCGCAGGTACTTTTAAGTGAAGAGATTTCTAACTGACAATGTAGAGAAGGCATGTATAGCTCCAAACAATTTCCAACAATTGACATGTGGCATTAATAATCCATCACTGGAGAGCTATCCAAACAGTTCTTTTTTATTACAAATTTTTCTATTACATAAAAAGAAAGTTTTCTTTTTGTTTTAGTAAATATTTTGATTTTCAATGCATGAAAAATAAATAAATTTAACTTTTTAGCACCTGAAAATCCGTTCCCTAATAATAACAAATACTCTTTAGGAAATGCAATCGAGAGTTAAATCCTTGTTTGTATTTTAAAATCAATTCCTCCATGCACAACTTACGCTTTTTCGCAAGCAGATTTAGATTTGTAAGTATCTGTTGTATCTTTCATTTTTATGTAAGTACTTGTCTGTGATTGAATGTATATGTATATCAACAAAATGGAGTATATATGTGGATCTGCACTGTTAAAGCTAAGTCAAAATCCCCTGTAGAATGCCTCGCAAGCATTGGTTGTTCTATCTGATGTGATAGTGTTAGAAGCCCACATTTCCGGAGGAAACGCAAATCAGAACTCATCAAATTTGTTGTTAAATAATCTGCAAATTTTGTAACATTAGGATCGTTGTGTTTTGTGCTCCTTAAATCTTCTATAAAGGCATCTCCTACTTCCTCGGGAGAGAGCAAGGTTTAAACCGAACAACCAGTGCAATCATTTACCGACATCAGGGCTGTTTTGTTTATTTTCAGAAGGCAGTTTGAATTTTTCTCCACTGTGCCTGTGTGAAATGAAATCTACAACCCACTATAGATGCTGACGGTCATACCTGACAAATTGCTTTACGTATGGCTACTGCAAAATCAAATACCTATAATATACCACAAATACCTTCAGCCTGTTTACCCTTGACAAGCTCGCGCGCAGTAGGCCTGTTTACGATGCAGTAGCTCGCGCGCATCGGTACCCACCCAAAGAAACATCCTTAGCCAAATCTTGTCGTCATTGATACTTTTTAGGGATTTGTTTTAACGTAATTTAACTAGTCACGTGAGTTGGTGCTGTTTGTTTACGTTTCGCCCTCGTGTTTGGGCGTGCAACACAGTTGAAAGTTGTTAAAATAGCGGATCAGAGAACTATTACAGAAATCCCAATACTGAACACCGATATAAGGTCGTAGCGCGCACGAGCGGAGCAAGTGGAGTTATGAAAGTCGACCTCGAACTGTGACCTCCCACAACCGGTTAGACCCGGATCATCGCTCGGGAAAGCGACACAGATGTTGCAGAACTGCACTGTGCACCTTACTAAATTTCTTCCGTTCCAAAGCAAATTGACAGCAAGAAAACTCGTCCAGGTTTGGGACCCATGTCAAGACGTTATCAAAACAAAGAGCCACATTCCCTAAGTATCCTTTTGAGCAAGATATTCATTTGTTATATCGACAGCTTACGCTTCCCTTCTGTAAAGTATTACAGCCCTTATTAAAGTTTTATGAAGTACCTCCTTTGTGTTTCTTATTTAATTTACTTTTGCTTCACATTTCCTCTCTGCTTTCTCATCAATTTTAAAAGCATGAGAAGCATCCTTCTTACCTCCGATATCTTTGACTGAGATGAAAAGATACAAGAAGTTCGGTATAATGTGTATTATTCGCTTTCTTTGTGTTCTAAACCGCAGCTCTTGGACCATTAGTGGCACGTAGCAAAACATTTGTCCACAAAGGCTTCTCACTATATCGACTGAATAAAACGGCACCATACAAGGGAAAGTACACACACGGAATATTTATAGTAAATACGAACACTGATGGGATGACAATCTTAATATTGAGGGGTTCAGTCTCTGAAAGGCGTCAAAAATAGATTTGTGCCAAATGAACTTTTGGTGTTTTAAAGGTGATGGTGCAGACACTAAAATAATTAACTATGCCATTCAACATAGGGTGCACATTTTAAATCTAAAATCTCCCTTAGGAGTAATTTCTTTAGACACCTAATCATTAGGACTAGGAAGTTGAGGTTCTAAACTGTCTAAAAAGGACCTTTAAAACGACCTAAAATATATAAAACAGAACCTAAAGATTGTAAAAAAAAAGTACGTAAAAAGTGATACCTACAAATTAATACATTAATTTCCAATTAGATATTTAATGAATAAGTTTAAAAGTACAACATTCAGGTCATCTACAATACATAGAGCGAGAAAAACTACGTGTAAGGAGTGCTTCTTCTGATTCCGCAAACAGCAATGGACATTCTGAGGAAAAAAATTGAAATAGGTATAATTAAATCATACTTGGCTTAAGCAACCTCGGGTTACAGAATATCAACTTCAGAAAGCTTACCTCAGTTGGTGTTGCAGTATATCACAAGTCATCTCTAAATTCTTAGGTATAAAGGACTGTCTCTTTACTGACAGCACGCTACGAAAATATTGAAAAACTTCTCTCCGCATCAAAGGATGTCATTGGTGCATACATAAAACGATTGAAATCTTATGAAGTAAAATAACGTGATATTTAGAGAGGGGTTGCTAACAAGGGAACTATCACTGTAGTCACGCTGCTACGCACCTAAAAATCTGATGGTATATTGCTTGCTGTATATAAACCATGTGCACCAAAAATCTGCTGCGAAGTAGAACCACAACGCCTGAAACTGTAGTCTGGGAAGTGCCACATGCGACTGGACATCCCTCGTCAGCTCTGTGCCGGCGCTCCTTACATATGCCATCTGTGGGCCGCTACCCGTCAGGGGTTAACAATCCCTCCCGTACAATGCTGTTTTATTATGCCTATATGTTCCTAGGTACCTATTCGGGTACTTCCAGATATACTACGCACCCGACTTTTGGTTCAGAGGCCCCACATAGAGCAGAGATGATGCCATCAAATCTCAAACGAATACAGGTATGAGCGTAGTGATAGTTCTCTTGTAAGATTCTCTGCTGGTGCTAATGACTTCAATACAATAGAAAGGGTCCTCTCACCTGATACCTGCTGTGACTAGTCTTAAGAGTGCGTATTAGTTAAAAAATATTAGAATTTATGCTAGACTCCGTTGGGCTGGAAAACGTTATTGCTAAGAAATTTCAGCAAAGTAAACATAAGTGCATATTTTAGTAACTTTTAATTAAAACCGTAAAATCAAAAAGATTTTACTTTTGAAATTGTCTTTTTGGTAATTTGTTTTATTTGTAAACTGTGTTTACAGGCTTCTAAGACAGGTCTAAGTCTAAACTTAGATTTCAAATTTGATTCGAAAACTTTTAAAACTATACCGGAAGGTTTTATTGTAAATCATTTAAAAAGTGAAAGATAGGTATATATATATATATATATTTTTAAGGAATTAATCAAGGAATTATTTGAAGTTTTGGATGTTTGCTATAGAATATGTTACACACACGGTATAAAATAGTAATTACTAATTACATAAGAAATACACAATTTCCAGTTTTGACACTTTGGACCACTTGAATGAGGAAGCAGTGAAATTGGAGTCAAATTTAAAACAATTTTGAGACAAAACAAGGTCTGTCACCAAATATGTCAGTAGTTTGTGGTGACGAGGCAGACTGAAAGGGGTGCTATTCATTCCATTTATTTCTTGTGACCATTAGGTTTATGATCCTTGGCATCTGTATGAACCCCAACACTCCGCGACGACGATAACGAGGGTAATGTCTACAACAACGGTGATTCTGATCTCTGGTTACAAAGAGGCAGATTCGACGGTTAGAGAATCATTACAGAAGGTCACCATAGCCATTAAAAGAAACTTGAAAATTTATGAGGCGCCATCTCACAACGGACTCTTGTTATTCTGCTCCAACCCCACACTGCAAGCAATGAGTACAAATGAAGAAAGCTGAGAATGAAAGTCCAATAAGTCGCTGCAGTGTTGGTAACACTGGGGACGACCTGCTCCTCTCGGAACATATTACATTGGATACTTTACCAAGGGAGGGGTGGTGCGGTGCTTGGAATTTCAATCAGCTAGATAATCAATAAACCCGTTTTTGGAATCCCACTCACGTTTCTTGATTTTCTTCTTTCACTTTTTTCATGTCTTTCCACCTAGTTCATGCTCGTTCGCACGATTTAGTATGCATTCTTTACGTTTAATTTCATTTGCATTTTGTGGTACTAATGTCACATCGACGTGGTATCTTATTTACTCTCCAAAGTAAGGAAGCCACTAAACGTAAACAAACGTGCGTGATATGAATACACGGATCCAAGTAGATATGTTAGTTCTATCATCTGTAAAGTAGAACCTGAAATGCTCCATTCTTGCACAAAATAAAATATAATTGTTTTTAAAAATGCACTTTACACGTGGAACTTACGTAGTAGAATAGAAATGAGTCAAAGTGACCTAAAGATCATTACATCGAACTAGCGGACGCCTCGGGGTATCGTAGGGGCGGGGGGAGAAGAATTGTTAACTTTTAGTGAAGTGAGACTGGATTTTATGATTAGACTGTTATGGAAACTAAAGGGTCCACAGCAGTAAAGCAGAACCAGCTCTTATCACATGATTTACTCAATGTTGGGAAGATATTCTGATCGTCTCTGATTGGCTAAACGTATATATGATTCGATTCCTACTGATATATTGAGTGTGGATTATTATAATCTGTCTGAAATTAAAACGCTCCAGGAACTAATCAGCAGCGTAAGAACGTCCCGTTAATGTATCTCTGTCTCTCTTTCTGCCTCCTATATGCTTACAAAAGGATGATTCTAGTTTGAAACAGTTTATAATAGGCAGAATCTTCGAGATCCACCATCCAGTCTAAATTATTATTCATGGCTACCTGGACTATTAGATAATGTAACCCTCAGTTCTACATATCCAATTTCATTCCAGTTCACACTTTATACCTCCTGTGAATACCATTGTTTGGCCAATGTAATGTTGGGCAGAAGTATCATGGTAGTGGTTACAGAAACACTCATCTGCTCCCTGGGGTGTATCAGTAAGTTTCTGCTGCAGGAGCTTTGACAACCACTGAGCTAAATAACTTTTCATGACATTTTAGCCATGGAAGAATTTTATTAGTAGAGTTCTACTTGCCCAATCATCTACAGTGATAATCAGAATAATTGTAGGAAGGTCAATGAACACTCCATCCAGTTCAGGCTTGTACTCCAGTGAAATTCCTGTGTCTGGAGCAATGGAATAAAGATTAAAAGCTGCGCATTTCAAGAATAATGTCATGGCAGAGAAATTCGTGTACTAGTGGTTGCAGAAATATGTATCTTCTTGGGAGACGGGATCACTGAAATTCGTAGACAAGCATGTATTGGTATAGGAAGTTGTTATTTGAGCTAAATGTATTGTTGTGAGAGTTATCCTATTTAGTTAAATAGCGCGATTTTAAAATCCCATTTAATTTT
The DNA here is from genome assembly GCA_030765055.1 of Mantis religiosa. Taxonomy (NCBI): domain Eukaryota; kingdom Metazoa; phylum Arthropoda; class Insecta; order Mantodea; family Mantidae; genus Mantis; species Mantis religiosa. The sequence goes on from CM060950.1 coordinate 351,651,494, forward strand.
CAAACTTGGCTTAACTTGGGTGAGTTTGAAGGAAGGCATCAGAGAACAGTTTGATGCAGTGCAGCTTAGCGATGCATCAGCAGAGAGAAAAATTAAAAAGTTTATTTTGATTTATTGTGGTATTAGTATTCCAGACCAGCTCAAAGACCAGTGAAAATTGCAGTTTTCCTGAGTCTTCGGGATACTGAAAAGATACAGCGTGATCTCAGCAGATTCAGTGGTTTTACATTTACTTACCTAGCTAGCCGCACAAACAATTAAAGCGAACTGTTTTTATCTTCACTTGCGACTCAATAATTTATTGCAGCACGACAGGTAAAACCCCAGTGGGAAACAAAGCACGTTGGAATAGCAACATTCCACAAGGTTTAGCTGTTAAAAATGAAGGCACAATGCCCTTTGTATGTTTATATACATGGTGATGAACTCAAGGTTCTCGTACAATCCAGAAGAATGACTCAGTCTGCTCCCTCATCGTTGTCACGGGCTATTTAAAATGTGCTCGTGCTGAAATTCCCTCCTTGTCACTTGCCAACAAAGAGCTGAAACAAGGAGTGAGATATTATGAGTTTAGAGCTTGATTAAGCTCTGCTACCGAGTTCTTTAGCATAGTGATTAACTGATTTATCCACACTAAAGAATTACTGAACCAAACTGCTGCGAGGCAGTTAGGCGCACAACGTTATCGGGCGTGCTCTAAGTTTTTGGTATAAAATAAGAAACGGTCATTATCACCAGTTTATCTTTAAGGCAATCATAGATCATTTGATACATTACCAAAATTTGTAGCTTTCATTTAATGATGAACGTAAGCATTTTCATTGGTAATAGAAAATCATTAAATGTTAAATATTAGACGAACGATCAAATAACCATTTACAACAGGAATTACTACCATTGAGAGCTGAAGAAATGACCAGCGTTAAGAATGTTCCTTCCAATGGAAAACATTAAAGCGTCAATTTGTCCCTCACCCACCAAGTGTTCTGTTACACCCTTACCTCTCTCCATGCGTCGTTAGTCATCACCTCAGCCCCCATTATTACTCACTTGCGGATGTTGCTAAATACTGAATCTCAATAAATGGAACGACAACTTGAACGAGAACGCTAAGGAAAGTTCGCAAGGCACCGGAGGTGGAAACGAGAATACTTAGTGGAAAGTTAATAATGCACAGTCGGATATGTTTTATTTGTGACTGAACAAACGCATTTCTTATATGCTTACAATTCAACTAATGGAATACAGGTTAACCAAAGTCATATCGGACGATGAATAAAATGGGTGAAATGATGCTTAAATGAGCACAGGGTCCGTAGAGCTTAGAGTTACTAGACATTCATCTTTCAGGACAACGGAAAACCCCGAAGAAAACCTTATCCAGATAACTCACCCTGACAGTTTCGAACTCGGTACCTTTTGAACTTGAAGCTGACATGCTGCCACCTGCGTTACAGAGGCGGTTGAAATCCTGTGAAATAAATCTTTTCTAATTTATTATTTCTGGTTTCCTTTAGTAAAGCGTCATCCTAATAGCCTACATTAAAGTTTGTTATTCTCCGCTATTTTCCTTTCTTGTTCCGATTTTGCAGTTATATACAGCCATACGCTCCTTGAAAACAGCTACTCAATATTCCATGCGTTTTAACGTTGATTCCGTTCTGGTTCCCGTTCCCCGTTATTATGAAGCAGTCTTTATAAATATACCAAACATTCTTTAACTTTAGCGTCATTCCGTGAGCGTTTACTATTTAGTTTGATGACTTCAACATATTCTAGATAAATTTTTGCTTATAATACTGTAATACACAATGGTGGGTTAAATGTTCTGTTTCTAAACGTCGATTTTCTGCTTTTTTTAATCGAACAGTACAGTCGCTTAGGGACGTATGCAGAGTGCGTTTGCGGTGGTGGGGCTTAACCCAGAATAACTGAAGCCCACGAAATAGTCATACCTTCATTCCGTGGTCACTTTTATAGATTTATCCATGTGAAGATAATGTCCATTATCAACTGAATCACTGAACAAGGTCTGTTGACTAAATAAAGGATTTGCCTGAGCAAAGAAGAGACTAAACTCCCTAGTCAGGTGTGTTAACCGTTAGACCACTGGGAAACTCTCTCAGAATTTCAGTTCTTAACTGCTACTTGTGTGCACATTGTTAAATATGCGGAGAGATCCATTTAATCAGTGTTGCCAACCAATGTATGGAACTATAATTTTCCGAAAGAGCTAACTAAATTTCTTATCGTTTCTCACATATACTAGCATTTTGTTTATACTTGATTAACAGGTACATTGTAGTAAAATGTATAGGTATGCAGTAATATAACATAATTATAGAAAACAAAATTGGCACTGTAGTGCTTACAGTTTATAGCTATTATATTTATTTATTTGCTCTGTTAGGAATTAAGAGCATGAGGCCTTCTCTTCCACTCTATCAGGCAATACAGTAGCTACAACATAGTAGAAATATGAACGTATTACATGTGTTAAAATCATAACCAAAATGTTTTTAAGCTGAATATTCGTAGAAGGTACGAGTAAAAACAATAATACTTCAAATGATTTAATATTTAAATTTGAAATATTATTTCTTAGCATATAATAGTAATAATTAAGGGGCGAATTCCTATGGCATGCCATATTTTTAATGAAGCCTATAATCTGAGCTTCAAGTAAGTAAAAACATATACACATGTCTTCTGATATAAATTATGCAATTTTTATTGGGTTTTAAAAGTCACATTTCTCGCTTTTTCAGATTTGTTGCCATATTTATACTTATTTCTATGATAAAGTCACATTTTGGGTATTACTATAGTGTAATCATCAGCCATTAGAAATAAAATAAATCAACAGTACGTTTGTATAAAGGTCAGCAGTAGCACTGCCCACTTGTTTTTTGAAGGTTCCTTTAGCAGATAGCAAATGTTCGTGCAGGTGGGCTTGAAGCAAAGTTTGAAGGTTCTGAACCAGAATTTTTCCCAGATGAATTAACTTACTTCAAGTATGCTCCTATAACCTCATGTGATGTGGAACGTATTTTATCCAGATATAAGAACAGTCTGTCTGACATTAACAGGCTTCCAGTTTGACAACCTAAAAATGTACATTCTCATTCAATGTAATTTTGTTGCTAATGAAAACTAATGCCCAGGTATGAATATTTTATGTCTCTTAATTATTATTTTCTTAAGCTACAATAATTCTTCTTCTCTAATTTAGGACTTTTTAAAATTAAAGATTCCATAAAGTGCTGAATTAAGAGGAAATTTAGTTTTTTTTCTGCAGAAACGATTAAAATGTTTATTCATGAACAATTATTAATTGTTAATTAAAGTTTAGTTGTCAATGAATTCATTAAGTTATAAAGATCATATTTTTATCTTCTTAGATCATATTTAAGCTACTTTTTAGGTCATAAATGCATGTATATTTTCCATTTTTAGGTCATAGAAATCCGCCCATAATAAATGAATGTTGATGTGGTTATCATTATCATATGTATTTTCTGTTGAACTTCAAAACATTTTGGCTTGGAGTTTCAAAGAAGAGCTAATGTTATGGTGAGTGATGAACAGAAGATGTTATGATCAGCAAGTATAGCAAAAATGAAAGAGTTTTATGAGTTTCTTCATTATAACAAGCAGACAGGTATTTAAGGCGAACATTTAGTTTGCAAATTAAGAATGGTGGAGTTGATAGAGAACTGATAAATAATGCAATGTTTTCTTCGATCCCTAGCCTGGAGCCAATGCAGTAATTCGAATGATGCTGTAACACGACCAAATCGACGAAGACTGCATGCAGATGTCAATAACTTCTAATAGTTTCAAGAAGTCTTTTACCGAAAACGCGTCCACACTCTTCGAGAGTTCAAACCAGAAGGAAAAAAATTAAGAATAAAATCATTGGTTCTTTTTCCTGTCTTGGTTGCTAAGTTACCGTAATACTTAATTCTGATTGGTCGTACGTCACAATTTGGGATTTCAATAACCCTAAACATTTGTTGCATCATCTATATGGCCTGCTTAGTTATTAACTTACGTTGAATTACAGATGCCCATGTTTAATTAATATGTGAATATATGCAATATCAGCTTCAGAACTCATTTTATATGATTTGTGCATAAAAGCTATGCTTTTAAAAATCAGCAAAGTTCACAGTTTCCTTCCACTGGTGATTACTTGTAACAATGAAACTGTGAATGAGCACACTGCAAAACAGTTGTACCCTTTCCACGTATGTTGCAAGAAAGTTGAGAGAGCTAAGGGTTTGTTTTATCTTTTTCTAGAAGGATTACAGATTATGATTCATGGAACTTCTGTGTAAGCTCAGTCGCCACCAAAATTATTGCACTTTTTCAAATACGTACGTTGTAACCCATTAGGCATAAAATAATCAGGTTATTTACTCAAACTGTTCCCGAAACATATTCCTGTTTCCTCGTTATGTATTTTTCCGGCGTAGAGTATAATTTTACATGAGAAATAGTTCCGTTCCAAAATTTATTTTCCGTTTTTTCAGGTATCCGGCATATTTGGGGTCCGTTTTAGGTCGGTTTTGCTGTGTATAAAAGTTTCTATTTCTGCTATTATGTTATTATTTTTTATTATTCTAGGTATATGTACTTTAGCTCTCACAGACAAAAATACCATTTTCGTAATAGATGTTATATTTACACTTTTGAGAATTTTATTTCATTTTGTAATATTCCCAAGAAGATAATATTCTAATCAGATGAGTGTTGAGAGAATTTGAGGATGTTATTAAAATTATTGTTACCGGTTTGAATAAGTGAGGTTTTCTGTTAAAATAATGCCCTTGCAGTTTCAAGTCTCTTAAACGTTTGGTATGCAGCTGGCGAATGACGTTTCATGATATTAGACCATTTAAGTTGTAAACAATATTCTGAACTTAAAGACCATACCACTAAACGTGAGAACAAGTATCAATCGATAGAGAATGTATATTTCATAATCAAGTAGTAATAAGAGGATTATTTTAAACGTTTAAAGTTGATAAATGATCATGCAGATATTATTATAGATACTGTCTCATAAGTAATGTCGTTTTATTAAGAAAAACAATTATTTGAAATGTGTTCTGTCAAGCAATTAACACCGTTATATTCTTAGGTCTTAAGCCATCGTTCAGCGAGGGTTATTATCCCACGATGGTACCAGCCTATGGTTTTTGATGCGAAGAATTCGGTGACAACCAAACGTTGTCAAAATTTCTTCCACGTAGAAAATGGGCCATGGATCAAAGAAGATGACAATCAGGGCTGTATGCTGGATGTGGTAGCAGTTTGATTTCTCCCAATTCCTGAATTCTTACCATCGTTTTTCTTGCAGTATGGAATGTTGCACTGCCCTATTGCAATATAACTATTTCGGTTAACTAATGCTGGGTATCTCCGTCTCAAAATTTCATGAACTCGTCCCGGTTGTTGAGAATAAAGATCCGCATCAATCGCCAGCTCGTTTGAAACAAACTCCCAGTGAATCACACCTTCAAAATGTCACCAGACACACATTACTTTGGGACCGAAATGATATTTTTAACAATGACTTTGGCAGGTTGGCGGGGATCAAACCACTGTTTCGAGGCATCAGGGTTTCGGTAATATACCCATTTTTCATCACAAGTGACAATCCTCCTGACAAATCTATCATCCATGGGATTACGGATAAGCTGACGACAGATATCCACTCCGCGTTCAGCCTGTTGAGGTGTCAGTTCATGAGGTACAGATCTACAGCTTCTGTATGATATTCCAAGTGTCTTAATATGACGATATATGGTATCTTTTGATGCAACAAGTTCTTCTGAAACTCTATGAGTACTTTTTGGGTATTTTGTCTCAAAATTTGGTGTATACTTTAGGTCTTCCAGAACGTGGTAAATGTTTAGTGTTTTCGTCTCCATTGCTGAAACATAGGAACCATCGTTGTGCTACACGCTCACTAACGACATCTTCTCCTTCCACTTCACATATTCTTCGAACTGCGACAGCGGCTTTATAATCTTGTTTCCAGTAGTGTTTTAGAAGGACTCTAAATTCAAACTTTGTTATTTCCATTTTGTGATTGTTTATTTACGACTGAAGACCCGTACATGCTCGCAATGTACGCAACACTAAGGCATCCTGTAAATAGCCTTGCCAAACCAAAGAAACCCAATACATTTTCCAAAACACCAAAATAAAAATAAAAGACTTTATTTATTAGACCACCTGATAGTTCATTCAAATGTAATTTGCTGAAATAAAAACCGCACTGATAAAGGACATGAACTATACCCACATTGAATGCGTTAGTAATTTAAAACACCTGGGGGGAGTGGTATTGACAGAGTAGTTTCTTCCCTCCTCACCTGCAGTGACTACTGGTAGATATTCATACATAAGCATTAGGTGGAACCGGTTTTCCCTACCAGTGGCGGGGCTCGTTTGAATACGTTTTCATCGTGTGAAATAAAATAGGTGTTTATGATTTTATTTGTATATTAGTTTAATTGCAATTTATTTTTCAACAAGTACAACGGTTTTAACTTTTACGCAATACATATTTCACTAAACAATAAAACTCTAGTAAGTATATTTACATGTAATGAAAATGTAATAGTTAAGTGCAGAAATGAAATGAAATGTGTGGTGTTTAACGCCCGCTGTTACTACATACGGCACCGCAGGCGGTGACACATGAGATGAAGATGGAGCACCGGTGGAATGAGATGGCGGGGGAAACAGGAGATTCCGGAGAAAACCCGCCACAACGCCGTGTTGTCCACCACAAATCTCACTTTTTGGTCGCCTGGGATCGAACCCGGGTCGCCTTGGTGAGAGCCGAGCGGTGCGGCCTGATAAGCGCAGAGGTTCCACTCCCATTAGTCCTGGATCTTCAAGACCAAGGACCCGGACCTCCTTCTACACGGGAACGATGAATACTCCGGGGTGTTTCCATGGGGCAATACCTTGAGTCTAAAAAGCCCCCCCCCCCTCGCTGAGCACAACGTCAAGACGGGTGGAAGTGGATACGCCAATTACGCGCTTCAACCCCGCAGGGAAGACTACGGAAAACCTCGGTGGGGCCACCTGGTGATCTAGCACACCTTCTACTAGCTCTGCAGGCTAGTACCCGGGAATTATTAGGCAACCCTCTACCCCCTCCGGGCGGCCGTAGCCTGGTCGGAGGTACCCAATTCCCCGTATGTGTCGGGAACTGCTACCCGACGGGAGGGGCTCGGTAGTTTGGCCCGAGGTTCCTCTAGTAACGTGAGAGGTACCACGAGTGCCAAGGGTCCACAGCGCCCGCACCTCTGCAGCTGAAGGGGTCGGATCCCCTCCCCTACGGGAAATGAAAATGTAATACAAATATTCTGTTTCTTGGCAGTTCTGCCTACATATTAGGGGCCGCGCCATGGCTGTGTGATTAGACCACTTGGCTCTCACCAAGGCCTGGATTCGATACCAGGTGAACGCAAAGTGAGATTTGTGGTGGACAACACTGCACTGGGTGAGTTTTCTCCGGGATCTCCGGTTTCCCCCTCCATCTCATTCCACCACTGCTTCAGCGTCATCTCTGTGTCACCGCCTGCGGTGCCGCATGTAGTAAAAGCGGGCATTAAACACTACATATTTACATACTCTTATATATATATATAGCTCATTGACGTTTTTTATTTTCTATAAGATTGCTAATTTCGAGCCCCATATTTGACTTTTTTTTTTCCAATTTGCCCTCTGAAAAAGGTTCTATTGCCTTCCATATCTACTCTTTCCTTCCAATGCCGTCGCTAGCGTGCATAGCCCTGGTGAAGCTTGCAACAGCAAACTTGGCTGTGCTTACCCTCAGTTCGTCGAGAGCATCTACTCAGTGCATCTACTTCCGACTTCTGCCATTAAAGTGTGTAAGAATTTGAGTTGTTGTGAACATATCAAGCAAACAGCTTGTTTTCACAAGTGCATGTTTTCTCATTTACTAATGAATGTATTATCTACGCCTCGGGATAACTATTTCCCAGCCCTAATTTAAAGGACGGGAAGAACAAGAATCAAACACAACCACGAGAATCGATTTACATTGCAATAAAATGAAATGAAATGTCACGATTTTCTGAATGCATTTAGAGATAGAATATTTTGCCAATAAAGAAGTTTATTGTGAGCACTTACTGTTTGTTTTTAATAACAAATGTGTGAAGAACTAGATAAGGGGGAATACCCGCAAATAAAACCCAAGTAATGTTTAGGTATAATATGAGAGTAATTCAAATGCATTATTATTCCTGATGAGGATGCCTTATACGCTAGCATGTATTGGGTTGTACCATACCATAATGCAATACTCAGTATTGTAATTCCAATTTATCGTAGAGGTATTTTGTAAAATTCTGAAGTATGCCTTTCGTTATAAGGATTTGCCTCAAAATTACTGGTCTATATGGATTTTGAGGAAAAGTTCACAGTCAAGTGTGACGTACTGTAGGCTGCGTACTGATCTATTCAGCGCAATGGCTCCACGGCAGCGTGTGAGCCTGTAATTGATAGCTCACTACTTCCAATTCCGCCAGACTATCCTAAGTGTCAAGCTTACTTTTTCCTCCGTCCTCTCTCTCTCTCTCTCTCTCTCTCTCTCTCTCTCTCTCTCTCTCTTTCTCTCTCTCTCTCTCTCTCTCTCTCCTCTCTCTGAAAAATGTTGGGTAGGAAGTGTCTGTTTAGTTAACGCATGTGCAGTTCAGAGTCAAAGGAACCTGAGCCTCCCGCCCACTAATGACCGTCATAAATCTATCTCCACACATCAGAAATGGAACACTGTTGTTGAGGACCAATAGCAACCCTCATTTTCTCGAAGTGACGACTTCCAGTCGATCTGTTTAATTACGTGCAGAAATTCGGAGATCGTGGGAGGGAAATGCAGTGGTAAATGCAAATGAAGTAGTATATAACTTTCAGTCAAGTGAAAATAATCAAAGTGATGACAATAGTGTGAATAACTGGGCCGAGTTATATTACCGGAAAAGCCTCACAAAACAATGTTATAACGGGAACTGTTTCTAAGCAAATTCAAGCACTTGTTTTGAACGCATATAAATATGTGCTGACAAATAATCTTGGTAAGGGGTCATGCAATGAACCTGATAAATTCTGGGTATTCACAGAAATACAGTAAGAAATATTGTGACAAAAGGAATACCAAAGACGCTGATCAAGTGTGAAAACAAAAGGAAACGTTTCTCTAAAGTAGGTAATTTCACATACGATTTAATTCGTCGAGAAATTTATAGATTCTATGCAAAAGGGAGAGCGCCCACCTTAGACGAATTGGTTGCACATTTGCAAGAAATTTGTGATTTTCCTTATGGTTATGGGCACTGCACTTTGGGCCGTCTCCTAAAGGAGCTGGGTTTCAAATACTGCACTTTGAATAAGTTAAGGGATATTATGGAATCCAGTAGAATTGTAGCTTGGCGATATATATATATATATATATATATATATATATATATATATATATCAAAACTAAGGCAGTTTCGCAGTAATGGACATAAGATAATTTATTTAGACGAAACCTCGTACGACACCCATGACGTATCGAGAAAGGTGGCAACCTTGCAGAAAGGACTGGAAGAAGAAGGGTCGGGGGTTGTAAAACGATTATAAGGGTTCGTCAAAGGCAGAGGCCGACGTGCACACGCGTTAACTAAACAAACTTTTTACCCTAAACTTAGGGCTGACACGTTTCCTTCCCAAATGTCCTGTCTCAATATAGTATTCCATTGCATGTAGCATAAATGTCTACAACCTGTAGTGCCTTGTGTAGTAAGAACAATTCTAAAGAGAAGATTACCTAATATCGTAATGCGTCAGTACATACTCCGATAAGAGGTCTTGCATTATCACGGAAAAGTATGACCCCAGATTTAATTGAGTATCCTACTATTAGTGGAATAGAACAGACTTCAATAAAGAGTGTATGAATTCACTAATGTGTGTAATATGTGCCATGAATGATCTCAGTCGTCCGAGAACTGTCATGCCTATGTTTGGGCCGTCGAGCAACCCTGTTATGGGCAACGATAATCGTTACGTTCAAACAAACGAACCATTTGCTCCAAGAAACAAATGTTACCTGACTGATTTTCTTCAGCCATTTCAGTAGCCTGTAGACAAAGATGTGTTTAAGTAATTGAGAAGCAATCTTTGTGCTTCCACACCTTTTGACTGAGATGAAAATGTACAAGGAACTCTGTATAACACACAATACTTGTTTTCTTCAAATTCTAAACTGTAGAACGAAAAGTAGTGGAAAAAAGAAATATATTACAAAGTGTACAGTCAAGCGTCTAAGATGCTGAGTGAAAATTAAACCGCAGGAAATATATAAAAATGGCAAAGCAATCAGAAATAACATTTATGCCAAAACACGGAATACAAAACAACAACAAAGATGTCTGGAATAAATGAACATAAAGATGATTGTAAAGGATAAAAACAATAGAGGTAATTGAGCAATGACAATAAAAATGATAATAATCATGATTATGATGATGATGATGATGATGATGATGATGATGATGATGATGACGATGACGATGACGACGACGATGATGATGATGATGATGATGATGATGATGATGATGATGATGATGATGATGATGATGATGATGATGATGATGATGATGATGATGATGATGATGATGATGATGATGATGATGATGATGATGATGATGATGATGATGATGATGAGGGTGAGGGTAATCGTGAGGGGTGAGGATAATGGTGAGGGTAAGGTGATGTAGGTGGCGGCAGCAGTGACCATGGCGGTAGTGCAGACAAATAAAGAATCCGAAAGAAGATTTCTGGAAGCCACAAAAGAACGGACACGTTTTTACCTTTGGGGTTATTAACTCCTTTATAGATGTTTGGATGCTAAAGGTGCTGCACTGTTTGAATTATGCATCGCTTCACTGCACTCAGCATGTACTGTGCGACTTCTTACCTCAGCATGGAATTTTCTCAATAATGTTTTGTTATATTGCATTTGGAGATTTATCGCCATCTGCTTTTCCCAGACGAAACATATTACCATTGTTATTGCGTTCCCCATACTCTTTGTCTCTCTCTTTCTCTCCTGCCTTAGCTGAGACTCTTTTGATGATAATTCTGTGCAAAACCATGTTCTGATATCAATATACAGATACAGTGAACGTAATGAAACAAAGAGTTCTAACCAAATGACTGTGAACACCACAATTTATTTTTATATTCAAGCTTGTTTTTTTTTTCTTTTCTTGTTTAATTTTAACTTCCTGTTTTTCCCCCTCTTAAACGTGATAAATTTGTACAGATCGTACATTTGTACTGATACATACAGAAGGCTCAAACAAATGCAAAGTATTTTGTGCATGTATGACTCGAAGTTACGCACTCTTGGGTGAGCTCAGGTGAAACAAAAGAATGAAGCTTGAAAATGTATTATTTAAAACAATGGAACGAATATATCAGATTTAACTTACAAGATGCAAATCGTATGCTATATTTTTTTGTTAAGTAATTTTCTTTGTGCATATCTTATATTTTCCCATTTATGAATGTAAAATGATTTAAAATCGACAAGAATTAATACAACCTTGCATGCTGCTTACAGAAAATGTAGGAAACGCGTTTTAATTGCCGTGTTACGACTCCAGATATGTGATAGGAACCACTTTAACCACTTTAACAAAATAAGGAACGTCATGATTCTTTCATCGAGAGGTAATTTATTGTATAGTTATTATTGTTTAATCTTCTTCTAACCTTAAGTGCTGCCTGACTCTGTTGTAAAATTTAGTATTAATCCAGCTTTGCTCTTTTATTCAGATTCCAAAACATTCTAATATGATGAAAATTCGATAAAAAATTTTGAACGAAATGCAGTATTTTCCCTGGTTACCTTAGGTAATCACATTTTTATTGCGGAAAAAAAAACTGACTAGCAAACATCAGAAGTTAAAAAAGGTACAAATAGGTACATAACATAGAGAGCCTTCAAAACCTGGTCAGTCTGGGTATTTCAGTTGTTTAGGCGCTGGCTGTCAACAATGAACTGTATATTGTAGTACATTCAAATTTTCTGTACAATCTCTTGGATAATGAAGTTTACAACCCACAAAGGTGCAACAAAAAATTTCTACCCCTTCATGGAAATTTACTAGACTTATCAAACGACCCTCGTATAATCATTGCAGTTTCAGGTGTTATAAAAATCAGAATCAAAATTAGATACAACAATAAAATTGCGACATAGTGAAAAGAGAATATGACATGATTTAAAGAAGGGTCAATAATGCTCCTTGTACGACCTACTGGTAGGTATGTTACGTAATTGTGATGGGGCAACGATCGAATCGATTCCTTTGGAACTTTATTTAGGTTAACGCTTTGGCATTTCGTCCCCATATGTACAGAATTGTACAATCTCTGCATGGAGCCAATCTTTAAAATGAAGTCAATAAAAATGTACTCATTACTATATCAAGGTCGTCATATTTATAAACTATCTCAAACTAAAACGATCCTGATGCCAACATATGCGAAGGGAGACAGCGAACCATCGTCACTTATTTTATTTTCAAAATTATACAAATAGTGTCGCAAATGGATTCCAAAACTGTTCCTCATATCTCAACCGATTAAGTATCAAAATCGTATGAGTTGTAATCATTTCGCTGGTATTTCCACGAACTGTACTCTCCTAAACTTGCCTTATTATTAATAAAGGACCGGATATTTTTGTCTGAAGTGAATTATTGAAGAACATCATGAGGGCAAAATTAGGAATAAAATTGGCGATTTCCAGTGATTTCCATGGAGTTTGGCTTTCTTTTGTACCGGAAGAGTCATTCCACCAGCGTTATTATGTTCGTTAATTACGCAGACTTTTCCTGTCATTCATTTCTTGAGAAGGCAGACGTGGTTAAGACAAACGACAGCAAAATGACTGCGCCCTAGATGTTCTCTGACGCAGCAAAAGGGAAAACAACAGATGAACTCTAGCGTGATAGGTGGAATAATTTCTCGCGAACAGACCCACTACCTCTTTCACCTTCTTTTCAAGCAGCAAATTACCTATGAAAGATCCGCGGAAAAATTTAATCGTTAAATTAAATGGGAAAACAAACAAAGAGAATTCCATCGTAAAGCAGGAACAAAAATAACGTGCACGAGCGAAGTGGGGAAGTAGTTCATTTCAGTCCTAAGGGAGAATTCATATGGGCTCAAAAATATGTGCAGGTAGAGGAAGAGAGAAATAAAGAAGACGTCAGTCAAGGAACCAAGTAACAAAGGGATTTTATTGAAAAATAAAAATATGATGGTCATACTAAGTCCTGTACAAATTGTTATTACAAACGCTCATTCTTCTATCTAAAGGGTCTTTCCCGTGGTCAGTAAAATAACCTCGAAGCCTCCCGGACCCTTAGAAGTCCCTAATTGCATAGCCCCCAAACCTCCCGGTTCCAGTCTTTAATTACATACCGTTACCCAGGGTGCACCATGAGGAGGCGAACTGATTCCCACCCCAAAAGATTCCACATTGATCAGTTTTGTCATTATTTCTTTATTTTCTGTAATCTACTAACAATCGATCCCATTTACATGTTTCGTTATTTTTACATTCTAAACCTATATAATACAATAATATGCATTTTCGTCTGTAAAATAAGGGTATTTTTCCTTTTAACTTCACGTATTCCATTTTTGAAATTTTTCCTGCTTTGAAAGTTTTTACTTGCTACATCATGTGTTTCAAGTGTGGATAAAACCTATCCTTTTTTTATTTGTTGAGGAATTAATTGCAATTTTAGTATCCAGCTGAATTGCTCCAGTACTTCAAGAATTCTGTATCTGTACAGATCTGGGCTGCAGGAGTAACACAGATTGTTGACTCCACTTTTTAAACACTTCTAGAAGAATCAGAAAGTGTAGCCGTTTCCAAGTAGAATTTTCCTTCCTGTCCTGTTCACCATAATTTCAATCTCATCAGAAAACCACGTTAATTGTGAACTAATTTGCTATACACTGAAAGAAATCACCCCCCTGCTGGTTAATTACACCGGTTTCGCGGGAGGCTTGGGGGTTGTTACCTGTTAAGCTTACCTGGGTACGGTAGGCTTCGTTCGTGCACCCCGAATTCGTTGGGTTTCGCGTATACGGTTGACCCAGTTTACAATGACAGAAGTTCGTAAATTGGGCCCAAATTCACGAATAACACGCGTTATGTTATTCATAAAATCATTTACTGTTTCTGGCTTGTTGACATAAACTCTAGATTTAACATAACCCCACAAAAAGTAATCTAACAGCCAAAAGATTGTTTCGAGAGCAGTGTGACATGTGGCAAATAGTTCTTTATAAGAGCCAGGTATCACGCAATACATGAAAAGTTTGGCGAACAGATGATCCAATTTGTTAATAAATGTTCACAATATCTAAGCGTTGCTCAACGCTGTAAGGTTCCATCGCTATTTGTCAATGACAACTTTAACCACATTAAAAATGACTGCTGTAACTCAGTGACAACGGCAGCTATCACATGTTAAAGATAGGGCACTCTTGTTGAAAAATCCTTTATTTCATGTTATGCACACATTTGTAGAAATGGTTTTATTACAGTAATTCCTTGTAGGTACAATGGGAACGGGAATACTAAAGCAGAGAAGAATACTAAGACAGAAGACTAAGCGCGCACCTATTTTTCAGGGAGTGTCAAAATAAATATTTGAGGTGAAATCTCGCTTTCGAAGTTGTACAGTACATTCTCTGTTTACTTTAAGTACTATTAGACAAGGTAATAAACTAAACTGAATAAATTCTAAAATGGCTGGCCCCGTAGTTTAGTCGGTAGAGCACCTGCCTGCCGTGCTAGGGGTCCCGAGTTCGATTCCCGGCGGTGGGGGTGGGGATTTTTCTCCAACCAAGATAACTCCCCATCTTCCCCAGAGTCTGGAAGTATGAATGAGAGTGTGAATGTATGCGTGATCTAATGATTAAAAACCAAAGAAAAAGAAAACGAGTTAACATCTTCAGTATGCTCCAAAGGAGAACGGCCGCCGATATGACCATAGCAGTTAAAGGCGGGGTATAAATGGAACAAGTAAACAATAAAAGAAAAAAAATCTAAAATGACGATGTCTGTGGACCGTTCCCTTAAAATGTATCGGATTGCTGGCGGTAGGGCGATTGTATAAACGAGAAAGACTAAATTAAAGCTATCATGGATTCATCTGGCCCTGGTAGCCATTGACCTTGTATTGTCCTTATTTTAACTTCTGTGAACAGGTCGAGAGCTTTTAAGAAACCGATGGGGTTTATCCCGTAGAGCTCTACATTTTTAATGTTGAATGTTGTTACATTTCGCCGGAAACAAGTTCACATTTACTCCCAGACAATGCCAGAATGATTTTGTTTAAAGAAAATTTTCCCTGGCCCAGCCAGGAATGGAACCCAGCCCTCTGGGTTCAGAAATTAAAATGCCGACCACCTTAGTACGGAAGCATTTGGACCTTACATCTGTATATGAAAGGTAGATAGAGAGCTCCCTTATCTGTAGCCCATGCCTGCTCTTCCCACGGTACTATAATCTGTCTCAAACTAGAATGAACCTGTTATAGACACATGAGAGGCAATTTCCTGACATCTAATTCCGCAAACCAAGATGTAATTGCTAAGTTTAGCTTTTATAATGCGTTATTTCACTGATATAGATTAAAAAGTGATGCAATGTTTTGTGTTGCACACTTCAGCGGAGAGAAGTCATGAGCAATAATGCGCCAAGTTGTAGAGGTGATCTTACTTCAATCTCGAGCAGAGTCCTATTTCAGGGTATGAGTGGGTGTATAATACATGTAAGGTTGACATCGGAATCTAAGTTTGAAACGTTTAATAACTTTTTAAATATTCACTTAAATTGAGAAGTTGTCGACCAATGGAAACTAATATATATCAGAAGTTAACGTATTTGAATTTTACCTTACGCTATAACACTGATTCTATCACTGAGGCAAGAAATGACGCCTCATTCAGCTACGTCTTGCTCCATCAGCGACCATTCCAGAAGTGTCCAAGATTCTGCTCAGAATGCCCTACTTAGCTACAAAAATTCCCATAATAACCTGCTCCTTTTGCTAATGACTCTAATGCCCGATTTCACCAACAGATGTTAAAATCAACGTTAACAAATGTAACGTAACAATTGTCACAGCGCTAAAACTAATGTTAAATTTCTTGCATTTCACCAACCTGTTTTCTTAAAATGTTAACAAACCTGTGTTAAGGCCAAGAGACTTGTAAATATCACAGCTATAGAAGGCTATGGATCATTTTCTGAACGTACTCCGATGCGCTTTTGTTTTCATTTTCGTCTGCACAAATGGCGGATGCACAAAATCATAAATAAAGCCGTGAGACAAATTTCTCATCGACGGAGAAAGAATTGTTAACTGAAATGGTGACGAACTGTAAGGATATCGTGAAAAATAAGAGGAACGATGCAGTGAATGTAAAAGAGAAAGATGTCGCGGGGAAAATATTAGAAACGAATTTAGCTCAAATGCATGTGTCACCACTAAAGCATCAAACAACTTGTCAGTATTACGTAAATTTAAAACTAGGCACGAAGAACAAGTGCCTTAAACGTTTCAAGACGGTAGGTGAACAATGTATTCTCCATATAATTCAGTGAATTATAAAATCGCAAAGTTATTAATACTTGAAGCAAAGGCGACATCGGCATATTCCTTTCGATGTATATTCTAACTCATTATTACGTAAATTTAAAACGAAGTGCGAAAAAGGACAAGTGACGAACGTTTCAAGACGGCAGATGGACAGTGTATTATCCACATAATTCAGTGAATTATAAAATCGCAAGGTTACTAAGACTTGAAGCTAAGGCGAGATAGTCATATTCCTTTCGATGCATGTTCTAACTCAGTATTACGTAAATTTAAAACGAGGAGCGAAGAAGGGCAAGTTACTTGAACGTTTCAAGACAGGAGGTGGAAATGTATTTATTATCCACATAATTCAGTGAATTATAAAATCGCAAGGTTATTGATACTTGAAGCAAAGGCGAGATCGCCATATTCCTTTCGATGCATGTTCTAACCTCTCTTGTACTTCCGCAGTAACCTTCATAGCAACATGTTTCGACTGTCTATACCTCCGTAAAAAGTTTTCTTCGGATAGTTCCTCAAAATCATTTCTCCCCATAGGCCGTACTCTATTATGAATGCCATTTAGACGGTCTTAAATATAACAAATCGACATCAACAGCTGAGTTTATGCTCGCCATCTTGACTATTTACAATTGTTAAGGACTTAACATTAGAAATTCAGCTTGTTAGTTTAACATGAGATTTAACACGAGTGTTACGCTAACACTTGTTGGTGAAATACAATTTTTGTTTTAACTATTGCTAAACTCGTGTTAAGTCTTAACATTTGTTGGTGAAATCGGGCATAAGACTCTCACTACTAGTGTCTACTACGATGTTGCCACTTCATTTCTACATTACTGAAATTTTCTGCTTTCCATCCTAAAGTCCCTCTATAAATTTCTAAGAAATATTGTCACATATTCCAGGAATTCCAAGCTAGCCTATCGTACCTAATCTGACAACTTTGGTTAGTACCTTTGCTCTCTCGTCGCCTAACCTAATTAACTTCTCCGAATTGGCCGGACACAAGCCCTCAATAATTATCTTACTTAATGACATCTTACCCCGAGCCAAACTGTACCATAATTAACTGCCAAACCGACAACTTCTAACATTTAGCACAAATGCACAAAATATTCATATTTAATTTTATTATAATTTTTACTTTATTTAACTGATCCATAATTTCTGTATCATAAGTAGAATAAATAAAAAGGAACAAAATAAATGAAATTAAATAAACTACCATAAAATGCACATGAACGTAAAATAATATATTCTACTTCTACTAAGTTCTATTGGTTACTGAAATTCAGTAAGGTAAATAACTGATAATAATTAGTTATTAACCTATATAACAATTAAACAATTAACAAAGCTTATTAACCTAACCTACTGGCATCCAGCGAAACCTACACTCGTAGCAGCTAACTATGCATTATTGTGAATTATTTAACATAATTGTGCATTTAAAGATTTATTTAACATTACTTATCTGAAATATTGTGCATATTATTTTTTGTTATTCAACACTAACACAAATTTAAATTAATAACCCAGTTATTTCAATGTATTAGTTTTGTGCTCTATCAGAACAGTTCCTATTTGGTAAAACTGCATAGTTAAAATGTCATAGCTTAACCTCTAATTGGGGCCTAAGCTTTTTAGGGTTGAATTTAGTTGAAATTAGGGTTGTGGAGGAGACTTTGGTCGTCTAGAACCAATTAGCCACCAGGATATCATATTTCTATTAAATTCATACACACACGCACGCACACACATATACTCTCCTGACTAAGCAGATAGGTATAGGAAATATTTGGAGGAAAGGGGAGTATTGTTATAGAGGCTTTTGGAAAGAAGTAGAATAAGATTAGAAGATATTAATAGTCAAGTTATTTTTGCTGTCACAAGGGAGAAAACCTCGTTGAGGATATATAGGGAAATAAAAACAATATGGGGAGGGAAAGGTACATAGATGTGTGTAATAAGTTAGGGCGAGAAGGATTTGCTTGGGTAAGGACAGGAGTTGAAAATTTGAAAGGTATTAAATATGATAAGGATAAGGGAAATACCCAATGTGTGGAGAAGATGATATAGACTGACATGGTATATTACATTGTAAACAAACAAAGGTATGGAGAGAACAAAATTGGCAACAAAAATGGAATAGTTTTATGGAGGGGGAGACGTATTACTAATCAGGAAAATGTTATCTGTAAAAGGAGAAAATAGTGTAAGAAATATAAGTGATTACTTAGGGAAAGTTGGAGAGAAATAGTTAAGAATGATTAAGAATAATCAACAACTAAGGCTGGAGAAACAAGAGCAAGGGATATAAGAGAGCAGAGGGTCATCAATACACGGAAAACCAGGGGATGTGTGAATTGAGACCGAAATTAGAAAGGGTATATATTGGATGGGAATAAGGGAAAAAAGTTTGTGTGCTAGGAATGTTATTAATGTGAATGTATTAATGAACATATGCATATATGTATGTGTGTATGAAGAAAGATGAGAAATAAATATTCAATTCTACTATTCTGATTCTAGAAAAGTTCCCACCGAGGAGGGGGGAATCGAAACGGGATTTTTGAATATGTAAGTTAACCATGCTAACCACCAGACTACATACAGAGTCAGTGAGTTTAAACGTGTGGTCGAACTTTGAGTGGAAAGAACGGAAATGTGAGTACACATAAACATATAAAAACAAAGGCTATAAAATGTTTTGTTTTGTTTCTGTATAGGTCGTTAAACGTCAACATCACTCATACGAATTGGACAGTCTCCAGAAACGTTTCAGTTACAGGTTTCTTACAATATTAAGACATTGTTAAATGGTTTGGCTGTGTGTATTCAGACACGCTTCACTAAACTGAAGATTCCTAGACGCAACTCAGCCCGCTTGAGGAAAGTGCTACAATGGAATTCGAAGGGCGAGATCCAAATTTAGCCCGAGGGCGTGGGAAGGAAGTAAGGCGCGACAGTAGTGAGAGAAAACTCTCATTCCGTTCTTTTTAAATTTAGACGACCGCACTTTCACTATATGTTCATACATGGAGCTAAACTATCGCGACCTCAGCAGTCAGATTTAAACGTCTGACGCACGAAGTTGCGAAACTTAATACGTCTTTATCTCGCAGCCACGTGGAAACAACACGTTTCGTCATATTGCTCCAGTTTGCATCAGTAGGTAGCAGCAATGTCTTTCAAATGTCACCCGCACGCAAGGAAAACAAATTAAACGAGAGGAGTAACTGGGCAACAAGATTCTCTCTCTTGTGCTTTCATAAGCAGGGCTCGGAAGTTGATGACCCAAAAATCAGAGTAAAATGCCCTTAAATTTTGGGGGGAAACATTAAATTAAAAAAAAAAAAGACCTACATTCTTTTTGTAATTTTAACGTTCAAAATTTAATTTATTAATTGTTATAATTATAAATATTATGCAAATCTCCTATTCAGCATTGCAATAAAGAACAAGAGCACTGGTATACTTTAAAAAACTTCTCTCTACTTCAACTGACGTCATGGGCGTATACTTGAAGTGACCATTGTCCCCTGTGAAAAATTCTCTTAAAAACAAAGTCAAAATGTTCACCTTGCAGAACCTTCTCAGTTTTACACAACGACCGATATCCAACGTTGTTTTCTAATTTTTATTTTCTCATATATTTCTTGACCAATTTTTCCCACACAGTTTTGCAAATGTTCCTCCAAACCTTTAATATTTTTGATAACAGCACGTATACTCATCTCTTTTTTCTATCCATGTTATTGTTTTTTTCCAAAATTGAAAAGTTGGCATTGACAAATGCCAAAATTCCCTTTATTTGGGGATCATCCAGCAAATCTTGAGCAACAGCGATAGATGCAGTATTTTCAGACTCTATGAAGGGCATGCGCTATGCATGTTACGTGAACCACTTCAGTGTAAAATAATTTAATTGCGGTTTCCGATTTCACTATATATTTTGCTGCATCTGTTACGAAAAATAAAACATTTTCATGTTTCATGCCCTGCGTCCACAAAAAAGTGCTTTGATTAAATAGCTTGCATATACATTGATGAATAAACTCCTCAGTTACTTCTGTCGTAACATATATAAAAGGAATGGATGACAAGTTAAGAAGGGCGAGAGAAAGTAAAATTAAAATCAGCATGTAGAGAATACCTTAAGAAGAAAAGAAAGCTAAAGCAAAGAAACGTAAAAAAAGAGAAGGAACAAATCAAAGAAAAAAGATAACAAAGCGGTAATAAAACAAAATGGTGTATGTCAGAGCAGAGAGAAAGGTCAAATAAATTAAAGAAATAAGTTACGAGGAAAAAGGGAGGAAAAAAAAGGGAGGAAAAAAAAAAAGGAAATAAAAAAAGTTAAGAGCAGAAATGACGGAACGATAAATACAAATGAGAAACAGAAAAATAAAAAATGTAAAAGAGATGAAAAGAAAAGAAAATCGCAATAAAGTAAAACGGATGAAGTAAAAATAAAGAGGAAGTGGGGAAGGAAATAAAAGAGAATGAGGAGAGAAACAAAAGAAAAGCGCGCACTAAATAGGAAGAGAAGCAAAAATTGAAATATATATTTTTTTTTTCACAGCTTACATGGTTACGTTACTAAATTTTGTCATTCATCAATATACCCCATCAATTCACTTCTAGTTTATAAGCAACTCAGACAACTGAATTGCCTTATCGATACTGCGCGCGCGTTTTCTCTCCATTTTTGGAAAGTATAGACACGTAACCCAAACTAAACAAAGAGTAAAAAATAAAAATAAATAAAAATCATGTTGGCATCTAGATGTGAGAGCCGGGACCTACATTTATTGTTTACTTCTTCGTGCATAGTTATTGTTATTATAGTTGTATTCCTACCGGAAAGAAGCAAACCCATCTAATACAACCTACCAGTTGGTGTTTCCCTTTCGCTCGTAATTACTAGCAGCCAGCAATATTGAACACCGTTATCAGCATCCTAACTGTAAGTACTTTCCATGTTTTGAAATCTTATTAACTTCCCAAACTATAAACTATTTCTTTATTGTTATATACTTAATATATCACATTATAATCTTCTACTTCAGCCACTTTTAATCACATTAGTAATTTTCACATAAAAGGACAGTGGACTACTACTTAAAGCATATCGCATTGGTCTCCCTTATCTGATACAAATCATAGCAAGTTTTCTCACCAATAGAACCTTTGTGGTGCGCATTGCTGGTTTCACATCCACCCGACGGCCTATTTTAGCAGGTGTACCTCAAGGTTCAGTACTTGCACCACTACTCTTTAATATATTCACTTATGATCTTCCTGATATAGCTCCAGTTTGTACGGCGTTATACGCAGATGATACTGCTCTCTATTATTCTCACGCCAATATTCTTCATGCCATTCAGAAACTGCAAATTGCCCTAGATCAATTAGCTCATTGGTTCTCTCACTGGCGCATTTCCCTCAATACTAACAAGACAGAGGTTAAGATCTTCTCTTTACGACCTTATAGGGAACCTCCTTCACTACGGCTGCTGGGGGAACCGCTCTCATGGTTACCAAGCAATGTGCCAGTGAAATACCTTGGGGTGTTACTGGACACTCGACTTACTTGGAACGCCCACATCTGTCGGTCTGTTACGCTTGCATTTGCCCGGCTATCAAAACTGTACCCTCTACTCAACAGGCGCACTTCACTTGGTTATGAATCCTCCCTGCTTCTTTACACATCTCTAGTCCGTCCCATTTTTACCTATGCAGCTCCAGTCTGGGGTGGCACCAGTAAGACTAATCTCCGCCGACTGCAGGTACTACAAAACAGGGTGCTTCGTACAGTTACAAACGCTCCATGGTTCATCCGAAACCAGCAGCTTCATCATGAGTTTGGTCTTCTACCCGTTC
Organism: Mantis religiosa; assembly: GCA_030765055.1. NCBI lineage: Eukaryota > Metazoa > Arthropoda > Insecta > Mantodea > Mantidae > Mantis > Mantis religiosa. The sequence goes on from CM060950.1 coordinate 351,674,113, forward strand.
ACCAATACATCCGACGCCTGGCACGTCCATTCTTTTACCATCTCCAGGAGGTCCCTGGAGCTGTTACCTACCGTCTCGGCTGTCTCACTCGCCAGCCAACTCGCCTGAAGCGCAGACTGCCCCAAGATCTTCTCCTGAGTGACGTCTCCAGCACAGACGACTCAGACACGTGATTACTACCATCAGACTTTAAGTTCTCAATTTGTGTTACAGTTATCCTCCATATTTAGTTAGAGGAGTCGTTCATGGCTACCTCCATTGTTATGTGTCCTGTTCCTATGTATCTTATAACAAACATCTGTAAAGCATAATTGCTGATCGATGGATAAAATAAAATAAAAAAAAACATAAAAGGATTTTCACTTTCAGCATATTTTATAAACTCCAATTTTACACTCTTGATCACTTCACATTTCACTAATCAGTTTAATTAATAAAACTCAACAAAACATCACCTAAATACAAAATTTCACACAGAAATTGATCTTCTTTTAAGGAAGTAGAATGAAAAAGTTTAGAGGAATCCTCTCTCCCCACTCCAAGAAACTTTTACATAAAATCCTTTCATTACTTATTGTTTTCCCAAAATTATCGCTATCCATTCTGATATCGTATATTTCTGAGACGACATGACGAATAAAATGTATTAACTTGAGCTTTCTGTGGATTTATATCCCCATTATTCTTATTGAAGTTTAGCATATAATACAAAGACAAAAATAATAACTAACGAAAAATATAGAACTCATTAAAATATATAATTTGAATCAAGCATCCTATGTTACAATATTGAGTTTCCGAAATATTACTTATTGTATGTTAAAAATTTTCCAAGTTGAACTGCGTCCATGGTTGATCACTTTCTTCCTTTAATCTTATTCTTCATGTTACTTTCCTGCTGCTTAGTAAGTTGGGAAAGTATTGCATTCCACCAACAAATTTGATATAGAAATTTCAAGGAAAATACATATTTTTGGACCCTTTGAGTCTAATAAAGATATTTTTAGAGAAAGGTCCGCGGGCGTGAGTGTGTGCGTGTGTGTGCGTGTGTTGTGTCGTTTTGTGCAGTAACAGAATAACTCAAAAACGAAAAGTTGGTTGGATACCAAATTGGTGTTTAAGCACAGCATGGAACATTTCGTTCTTTAATTTTAATTTTGGCATAAGGGGCAGGGGACTGCAAATGAAGAGAACCGTGTCCTATGCCACCAACAGAAGAAGAAGAAGAATTTTAATTTTTCAAAATTGGCTCTAATTATTTTGATTGAAATATATTTCAAAGATATTTTCATGACAAATGAAATGTTCGTTTAGCTTGAATTTTCTGGGGAAGTCCACAGAAGTTCTCTTCATTTTCAATGATTTTTGCGTATCTGATAAACCATCAGAGATAGACAAATGGACTAAAATGCATATTTGGCTAAAACACACAATTGATGTTAAATACATGTTTTGAAAGAACCAATTCCGAGATTTGTTTTTCTCTTTGTATAAGTTTTGCAATAATTGTAACTTTCTTAAATGGGAAGTCTTTATTTTTTATGTTCTGTACATGCAACACGAACGAACTTTTTAGCTCGCCTCGGTAGCGTAGATGGTATTGTGGCTGCCTCACGTTCAAGTGGTCTCGAGTTCGAATTTCGGTCAGGGTGGATTATCTGAATAAGGTTTTACGGCGATTTTCACTGATTCTGAAAGACAAATGTCGGGTAACTCTAAGCTCTATGGACCCTGAGCTCATTAGAGCATCATTTCACCCATTTCATTCATCGTCCGATGTGACTTAACGTTGGAGGACGTAAAAACTAAAAAAAAGGAAATATGCATTTAAACAATTTATGGAAACTTTTTTATCTCAATTAACACGAAGTGATAGAGGAATAAGTGTTTGTAAGAATAGCAGACGCGTGCAAATGTTTTCCGATGCGTGCAAGACTGACTACGGGAAGGAGGCGGGTTTCTTATCATTTAGTTGCGCCAGGAGAGTATCAAGTTAGGTATTTATCGATCCTTTTTAATGACGTTATTTCTTTTATCTCCCTCTCTCTCTCGCACACATCTCAACAATTTTAATCTCCCTTTCTTCTTTTTAAGTGCATTTCCGATTCTCAAAGTAGTAGTTTTGTCTGGAAAGAAATACTTCTAACTTTCACAGTTTAGCGATAGTTCATATAATATTAAATTTCGTGGTATTTAAAATTAAGTGTATCTTGCTCCGAAAATAAATACATTAATTATTCCGTTTGTTACAGTTCTCAGGAACAGCTTATATAAATATATTTCTGAAATTAATATAGCCACTAAATTCAAAAGCAATATTTTATTATTATTATTATTATTATTATTATTATTATTATTATTATTATTATTATTATTATTATTATTATTATTATTATTATTATTATTATTATTATTATTATTATTATTATTATTATTATTATTATTATTATTATTATTATTGCCCACCTTTAACTACACTCGTCATATCGGCGGCCGTTCTCTTTTGGAACTTTCGATGGTGTTACATTCGCACTCTCATTCATACTTCCATACCCTGAGGAAGATGGGGAATCATCTTCGTTGGAGAAAAATCCCGACTCCCAGCCGGGAATCTAACCCGGGACCCCTAGCACGGCAGGCGGGTGCTCTGCCGACTGAGCTACGGGGCCAGACTGCTCAATACTTAATAAACTCGACTTGATGTATTCATAGCTGAATGATTTTTCCGTGGGTTGCATGTAACTATTTCTAGACAAACATTTCTCCTGGACACTTATATTAATAGTTAAACATGTTAGGTTTATCTGAAGCAGGTTTATCTAGTTATTGAGTGTGCTGCCACAGAATGATTGGTTACTGTGCATGCCTCACGCAAACATTTGTACTAATGGTTCAATCTAAACTCTCAGCAGCATTCCTGCGAACAAGTACACAAGAGATTGCGTGTGCTGGAGCTACCTGTTGAAGGTACGAGGGCCACGCGCAGATACCGTAACCTTGAGCCACGAGTAGAACTGACGTGAATGTTTGAGTAATGAAATCACCACGCGGTCCTTTTCACGTGCCTCACAAACCGGACTTTGTTCTTCCATAGCACTTTCTTTTCGCCATGGGAAAATGAGGTCCTGAGAACTAATCAAACGTAACCTATTTTTACTCTAGTTTCCTATGAAACATTTCTGCCCGGCAGAGAATTTGTGAGGGTCCTGTTCCTCTCAAACATAGTCCTCTCTTAATACTTATTTCAACTCAAACTTTGAAGAGATTTTACACTAAGTTTCCAAAAGATGATTAATGGTATGAATACTCATAAATGGTGCTCAAAGTTACTAAACTCTTGTCTAAAAAAGAACGACGCTGTTGCAAACATTTGGGAGGGGTGAAAGAGAGAGACATTTTAACAGATCGCTCTTTAGGTAGCTGGTTGGTGGAGGAAAATTCCTTCTTCACATACGACGTGAGATGTTTACATTATTGAGACTTTCTATTTGGAATGGAAGTACACAGGTATGATGCTATATTGTCCTTGAGGATTTTAGGAGTGAACGTCATCTTCTGAAGTATTGCAAAAGTATGCGTCATAAAATGACATATCAGAGCAATGTGCACCTTCACAGATGAGCAGTTTATACTATGCTAGGAATACAACACACCTCCGAGCAAAGAGATGCATCTTTGGATCATTTTCACCAAATAGTTTTAAGTGGTCTAAGAAAAGATTTAAACAAGAAATGGCTTCCAACAATCTAATTTAAACAGTTCGCAATTTCCACGTAAATAATAACGTATCTCCAGTTTAGCTAAGTTTGTTGCACTTACCACTAACGTGCACACAGCCGAGTGGGATGGCTTTGTGGCGCGCATTAGGGAGGCCCGGATTCGATTCCCGTGACCGACCTACCTAAACAATGGGGTTTTCCGGGGGTTCCCGAGTCGCCAGGCGAATGCTGGGTAGGTTAGTTACATCCTCCAAATTTAATATCCCTCCATTTCATCTCAATTGTCATTTCATATTTTCTCTCATCTGGTGGTCTCTTTCAGGGTAGAAGTGTCGGCGGGGGTATCGGCGCTGTATGACAGGATGTAAACACCTCCTCCTGGGGTAGGACGGTCTCCGATCTCAGGGCTGGCCTTGTGAGCTGTTTCTGGACCGCGGTGGGTGGCATAAATAATCAAATAAAGTAATACATAAATAAATAGAAATCTGCAATACCATACCCTGGCACCTAACTTCTTAAGCCAGGGTATAAATATTCTAAACTTTTACATTTGTTTAACTTTTTATGATTTTTAAAAAAATTTTGTATAAATAATATTAAAAAAATAAAAACAGTTAAATAAGCATATAATAATAATAATAATAATAATAATAATAATAATAATAATAATAATAATAATAATAATAATAATAATAATAATAATAATAATAATAATAATAATAATAATAATAATAATAATAATAATAATAATAATAATAATAATAATAATAATAATAATAATAATAATAATAATAATAATAATAATAATAATAATAATAATAATAATAATAATAATAATAATAATAATAATAATAATAATAATAATAATAATAATAATAATAATAATAATAATAATAATAATAATAATAATAATAATAATAATAATAATAATAATAATAATAATAATAATAATAATAATAATAATAATAATAATAATAATAATAATAATAATAATAATAATAATAATAATAATAATAATAATAATAATAATAATAATAATAATAATACCTTAAAAACAAAACTTACCTGTACCCATTTTTAAATTTCCTACCTTTTTCAAATATATAATGAAATATATTCATTTACAAAAATATTTAATAAAATAAAACAAAACTATCTAAACCAATATATTGATGGTATCCAGCAACAATTACCCCGTAACCGACTATTTAGAAACCAAACAATTTCTTAATCTAACTTTCAAAAGTAACTTATGTACTAGTAACCAGCACAACCTATGAATTTCTCCTGTTATAGCTAATGCTTCAAAGTATTTTAACTTTACATAAGCATTCAACCATCAAAATATTTCAAATATTAAATAACACATAGTACAGTTCAAATCATAATTTATATAATACATACTATCCATACAACTCAAAATTCATACTAAACAGATACAAAGCCTTAAAATCTCAAACAGTTTTTAAATGACCCTAATCTTACTAGTTATAGTTATCTATTACATGGAATAGTCATCTATGGGTGTAATGCCGGTTGTACTGGTCTGCCGAGGAGTTTCCAACTGCAAAATTGTAGGGACCCTGGCCCGTGCACTATCGTGACCTCTTGGTATGGCCGCCCTTTGTCTTCTCTTGCTTCATCCTTCCTCCCGAGGGCACAGGTACAACAGATTAAGTCTGGCCGCAGTACCGAATTCTCTCCGAAGGATTCTATTCTACCCTAATGTATACACAAGAAGAATTGAGAAATACGATGAATGAAAGCGAGAAAATTATTATAATCTGTGAGGTAATCAAGGAGTAGAATTACTCATATTAGAGTAAAAAAAATTTGAAAATAAATAATTAAAATAAATGATTGAATTCATGTATTCATGTATTTCCTTTAAGTGGAACATAGGGCCTTCCTAACCACGCAACATATTCCAGGATGAGTGATCAGCCCAACGCCGGGAGTGAGAGTACGAGAGAGATGAGGTGATAGGAAAGATGATGATGAAGCAATCGGTGGAATGCTGGGACCCGGAGAAAACCCGCCCAGCGCCATGTTGTCCACCACAATTTCACTTTGCGGTTGCCTGGGATCGAACCTGGCCCGGCTTGGTGAGAGCCAAGAGGTGTTACCACTCGCCATGACGCGGCCAATTAAAATGAAGTGTCAACATATTTCAGCTGGACAAACATACAGCAGGAGTTGTCTTACATAACATAAAGGACACCTTAAAACAAAAAGAAAAGAAAAACAATTGCTTCACAGAAGCTATAAAATATTACACATCAGACAATTTCTTTATCAAAATGGGTCCTTGTACCCACCATAAGCAAAACGTGGCAAGTAAAGCAACTCAACCATGTTCAACAAATTACAAACTATATGAGGATTTGAATTAGAAACGTGGAATTCATATATATAAATTTACAGATTTTAACTTCTCCCTTACAACTTTCTAATAATTAAATTTTAACACCACATACTTTATTTGCTTGTTTCTTAAGTTGTTAATGTTGAACTCGAATCACAAAACGCTATTTTGTTTGACAACTAATTAATTTTAGTTGGAGCTACCGTTTAAATGAAACAAACGCCAAAAGTTCTTGGGGCGAAGAGGCTTTTATATAAACTAAGCCGGCGCCGATTTAGTTCAGGGACTTAAACCATTTTGGAGGTCTCGCTTACAAAGATGCTGACAAGGAGACAGTCGGTATGACTAACACAATGTTGTAGCAAATTAAACGTCGCATTCCTCATGCGTGATCTCTCGGCCTTGGGACACGCAAACGTGAATCATCTATCCGTGTTATCCGACTTACTCCTATACAAACTATTCTTTTGTCTGTTTATCGTTAATCGAGGTAAACATTCCTTACACTTCCATTCGTCGTAAACCGAGCGGGATAGCGTCTGGGCCCGCATTCGAGAGGTCACGAGTTAATAATAATAATAATAATAATAATAATAATAATAATAATAATAATAATAATAATAATAATAATAATAATAATAATAATAATAATAATAATAATAATAATAATAATAATAATAATAATAATAATAATAATAATAATAATAATAATAATAATAATAATAATAATAATAATAATAATAATAATAATAATAATAATAATAATAATAATAATAATAATAATAATAATAATAATAATAATAATAATAATAATAATAATAATAATAATAATAATAATAATAATAATAATAATAATAATAATAATAATAATAATAATAATAATAATAATAATAATAATAATAATAATAATAATAATAATAATAATAATAATAATAATAATAATAATAATAATAATAATAATAATAATAATAATAATAATAATAATAATAATAATAATAATAATAATAATAATAATAATAATAATAATAATAATAATAATAATAATAATAATAATAATAATAATAATAATAATAATAATAATAATAATAATAATAATAATAATAATAATAATAATAATAATAATAATAATAATAATAATAATAATAATAATAATAATAATAATAATAATAATAATAATAATAATAATAATAATAATAATAATAATAATAATAATAATAATAATAATAATAATAATAATAATAATAATAATAATAATAATAATAATAATAATAATAATAATAATAATAATAATAATAATAATAATAATAATAATAATAATAATAATAATAATAATAATAATAATAATAATAATAATAATAATAATAATAATAATAATAATAATAATAATAATAATAATAATAATAATAATAATAATAATAATCCAGGGCGTAAATGCTCGCAAGCGGGCCGGAGCCTGCCAACCTGACTGCTGACGTCACGCCCACATACGCAAACAGAGGTGGGCGACCATCCAACCGATATGGGGAGATGTGGTCCGCTTCCCGCACCCCCAGCCTGAAAGTTGGCTTTCTAGACCGGGATTCGCTACCTGTCGCAGCTCAATTTTTTCACGATGCCTATTGGGCACTGCGACTTAAATTCCGCAACCCCCTCCAAGGGTGGGATCGATCCTGGGCTCATTTCGTGCCAGAGAATTGCCCACTACGCCACGGTATAGGATGGAGTTTCGGTGTGATACAGGGAATTTGCTCTCTCTAAACCATCGATCACCGGGACGCATCCCATACCCCAGTGGACGTGTAAGCCCGCGAGGTAAAAGTACGAGTCACCACCGGGGAGGTTCAAGCTGTAGCTGTTAGGGACCCTGCTGCGGTTTCCTCTCATGTCCGGCCTCCCTCAGTATACTTTCATGTCACCTCACCCCCTACATCTTCTATAGGTCGAGGTGCTGAAACGTCATAGTGCCATTCATTCGTCGTAGGATACAAAAGCTAGTTTGGTATTTAACCAACTTTTCCTTTAAGAGTTACACATTCACACACAAACCTCGATGGAATAGAATAAGTAGGTATCTACTTTTTTTACTTACTAAGATCTTATTAGAAAATATATATGGTAATAAGCATTTGAAATTCAAACAAATAAAAAAGAATATCTTGAAAATGGGTTTAAAAACACTTGTTTGACTTCAGCGTGTCCCTCAACAAAATCTATATTTTTAAGTAATTTTTTTCTGTATTTTACACTAGTCTGTGTAGTCATTCTCAAAAACACTCAGTTAATGAGGCTTTGTTTGTTGTTTTCGTTATGAAACATTTGTTTTTTATTTCAAACCCCAAAACATTATTATATTTTTAAATTTGTTATTCTAAATTTATTTTAAAAATGTTTAACAGGAAATCATTTTGAATTGTTGAAAGTGTTTGTGAATAAGATTAATGAGTAAAAAAAGACGTGTGATAGAGTGAGTTATGAATGAAAAACATGTGAGCAGGCGTTTGTCATTAAGGCAATGCGAATCAATAATCATAGAGCTTCTGCAAGAGAGACGCTAAATGTTAAGACGTGTTCTTAAACATTGGTAAAAGTATTCAGTTATTAGTTCATCTTAATAAGCGAAGTCATCAATTTTATGGAAAATTGTGAATATTGTATTTGACATTCACTTGGTAAATATAAAGCATGTGGAAAACAGAACTGAAATCATAATTGTTTGTTAAACCACAAGTTTCTCCATTTTGATTCGAGACCACAGCCTTGAAAAACGTATAATTTCATTTTGAATCTTAACTAATTTTTCATCTCAACTGGGAACTTAATTCTTTGAAGGATATTCCGAAAAACAACATTAATTTTGTTATAATTAAGCTTTCCGAGATAAGCTTTCCATTAGGTTGTAATTTCAAATACTATACTTTTCTCAATTTTGAAAAGCTATTGTTTTCCTGAATTTATATAAAGAGAACAATTTTACTAGCGACCGGCTTTGAAAAGATTTATCTATTAAGGTGTGTATATATACATATATATATATGAACAACAATTAGAGGGAAGAAGAAGAAGAAGAAGAAGGAGAAGGAGAAGGAGAAGGAGAAGGAGAAGGAGAAGGAGAAGGAGAAGGAGAAGGAGAAGGAGAAGGAGAAGGAGAAGGAGAAGGAGAAGGAGAAGGAGAAGGAGAAGGAGAAGGAGAAGGAGAAGGAGAAGGAGAAGGAGGAGGAGGAGGAGGAGGAGGAGGAGGAGGAGGAGAAGGAGAAGGAGAAGGAGAAGGAGAAGGAGAAGGAGGAGAAGGAGAAGGAGAAGGAGAAGGAGTTGTAAATATTATGGTGTCCACGCTCATGTCTTCATTCGACGCTTGACATTACTGCAAATTACTTCTTATATGAAGAATAAGCTTTTGTAAAAAGTAGGTTGGAGAGTGAGTAGAGATAGTCCTTTGAATGCAATGCAGCAGATATTTTTAGCTTGGCATCTAATTATAATTTCACTATTCTGCATGGATTTTGTCTTTTTTTAATCAATGTGCGTTTCTAAATCACTTTTCACATTGATTGCAAAACTGAAATCAGTTTACCCGTACCGCGTCAGAGTTTTTTGCAATTCAAACTTTTATATTTTCAATATTTTTCGTAATGCACGTACAATAGTAATATTACATGTGCTTATCGTTTGTTAGAAAGGCTCATCAGCTTATAATTTGAACTTTATTACTTAAAATGTAAAATAATCTAAGTATTATTATGTTTATATTTTTATATTTTTGTACTTGTTAATATCTACTAACCATATCCACCCTAGGGGATGTACAAAAATGTGTCTTCTCCTTAAAATTAATAATTCCAAAGACTGGAGGTTCTTCAAAGATTTTTCTCAAAAGGTCTTAAAGGTGTTTTGCTTCATAATGGAAACATTCATCCTTCCATTTCTGTAGCCCACTCTTTTGTATCAAAGGCGACATATGAAAATGTTAAATTTTTGTTACAAAAACTACAGTACGAAAGCCATTTATGACTAATGCGTGGAGATTTGAATGTTATTGGACTATTACTTGGTCAGCAGGCTGGTTTCACAAAATATTCTATTTCTTATGTGAATGGGATAGCAGAGCTAGCTCAGGAAACTGGGAAAAGGAACAGTGGCCACGTTTGACTTATTCAGAGGAAGACAGCTTCCAGACTTCTGACGTATTTCAACCGGGAGCGAGGCCTGCAGCGCGTGTGACGTCAGGCAAGAGCAGTGTAGTACCAAGTTGCCTGTATAAATGGCGCTGTGAGTACAGAATCTGAGGATTCAGTCAGGTGTAGCACACTGGCTGACAACAATGTAACTGCCACATAATAAATTGAACAAATATACACACAAGAAAGAGTTGGCTGATTTTTACAAGAATGTCTCCCAAACCAGATTTCCGAGGTTGTATTCACTTGCCGCACGGACATTGTGTATGTTTGACTCGACATATGTGTGCGAACATTTTTTTTTCTGTTATGAAACTAGCTAAGTCCAAACCCCGAAGTATCACAATCTAACATGCAGGCTTCGATTATAAATTCCCCAAACACTGCGTCCTGACATTGATGAAATAGTTAAAGAACAACGAAATAGTATCGGAAAATGTCCACGTAATTTTGTTTTGAATGGCTCTCCTCTAATTTGCAGAGAAAATTACTTTTTTTTTTTTTTTTTTTTTTTTTTTTTTTTTTTTGCTTTATAACATGCCTGACCTTCAGATAAACTGCGAGTTGAAGTTTTATATACTTTTTCATAGCACAGACCTAAAATGTAATTGTTTATAAATTGTGACCAATTGTGTAGTTAAAGCAGTCAGCATTAAATATTACAGCACCCAAGATGTAAGTTGTATATACTATTAATACCCGATACGTTTCCTGTCTTTCCTACGCTGTCGGAACCCCAACACATCTAAACTGTTTCCTTCCTCTTGGGCAGCAGAAATCAGCGCGGTGACGTCACACGCTAACCTGCCTTTCGTTCGGGAGTATATTTGGCGGTTAGAGCTAACAAAGTTGATATCACACCACCACTACGTCTTTCCCTGGACTAATTAAAAAACGGGCGAAAAAAGTGAACCTCCTATTGATCCCTCAAAAGTATTGTTGCCTTCTCTCCATGCAAAATTAGGTTTAATGAAACAATTTGTGAAAATACTAAATAACGACAGCGAGTGCGTCAAATACCTTTGTGTTATAAATCCTTCATTATCCTAGGAAAAAGATTAAAGCTCACAAATTCTAAAATAATTATGGACAGTCAGTTCGAGAATACTATGAATCGAGAAGCGAGGGATGCCTGGAATGCTTTCAGAAATGTAGTTTTTAATTTCCTTGAAAAAAAATTATGTTAACATAGTGACATGATGTGAGAAAGTTTTAAATAGAGAGTTAAATTTGCAACTTGAGTGTGAAAGAACATTTTCTTTATTCCTATCTCTGATAATTTAGGAGATTTTATTGAGGAACAGGGTGAAATATGACACCAGTATATAAAAATATAGAAAGAAGGTATGAATGAAAGTGAAGTGTTCATATGATAGCGGACTATGTTGGATGTTAAAAGGGGACCTCTTTGAACAACATCCGAGAAGACCAAAGAGCAGAAAATGTGAAGTACAATAATGAGGTAAGCTTAGAATGTGCTTATAATTATTATTTTAATGATTAATTAGTCGCAAATAACAAATTGTGATTATAATCTAGTTTTTCATACAAAATTCTTATTGAAAGTAATTTTTATTATGTCTCACAAAGCTTTAATTGTATTTCTATTATTTATAAATGGTTTGAAAACCTGACGTGATGGGATAAAATGGAGATTATTTTCGAATTCAGTATAAAAATATCTGTTTAAGATCACTTATCATATTTTAAAGAAAAGTAAGTTTTGAAATCCAGAACATATTAGCATATTATCATATATTTTTGTTATTTTTAATCGTTAATAATAGAAGAATTTTTTCTGCTCCATTCTAAAACAAAAACTTCAGGTGGCTGGTATAGTTAAGTGCAACGTTGCCGAAGATAAAAACTGACTATCGCATTATAAAAGTTTTATCCTAGTTAACGACCGGCAAGCCATGTAATCTGCGTAAAACGTTGTCCTTCAGCACGTCATTAACCAACCAATGGCAAGCAGCATTATGTTCGCATATAATATATGTTATTGCAGCATTGTATATACTCCGATAGTAAACTAGTGTAACTAATAATACGCAATTGTAAGAACTGCTAGACTGAGAAAAGCAGGAGTGAAGGAAGTGTGATGTTCAGTTGTTTGGCGCGTGCCATGGTCACTTCTGGCAGTGGCATGCGAAAAGGTGTTTTAAAACCTGTCTTCAGCTGTAGAATAGCCGTGCTGGGTATAAAATTGCAGCAGCTTATCTTTTCTTGCACAACCAGTTTTGTTAAACCTGATGTAATAACTAATCAATACTTATAATAGAAACGCAGCGTCCAAAACTGCTTCAGCACGACAAACATTAACGTGTAGTAAAACAGAATTTTCAACACAAATCTGCAAGCTGGGACTAAGCTTTAAGAAAAATTTGATCATAAATGCATTTCTTCTGCTTCTCTTTTTGTGTACAAAATATTTTCTTGGACTACAATGTTTGTTGTGCATTGGTTCCGAAAAGAGAAGAAGACATTTCATGAAATGGAAGTTTTGTCAACGCAAAATAACCATAAATGATCCAGGAATAAAAAATATTCCCCATAATTTATGTAGTTTAGTTATCAGCGTTCTTAAACAGAGAATGGCTAAAATTATGCTGCAACCTTGTAACCTTTGTTAAGCCTGGATGTTTAAGCTGCATAGGCTACATTTGGACCGAAGGTAAGGACGGTTAGGGTGATTCGGACCTAAGAGGCACAGTAGCAGAGGGCAGTTTCCTACACTTTCGACTGAAGGCCCAGGGCACCGAGAACGTCCCCGGTCCGGAGGATGAAGATTTATACTGCGTCCGTCTTAAGAAACACACTTTTTGTATTACTTCGCGCCCACGTGCACAAGCATGACAGATGACAGTAGCACTTTCGCCCATGTGTTACGCCATATTACATTCAAACAAGCTGTATGCACAAGAATAGCTTACCAGTAGGTTTTGTTTTCTAGGTTTTGTTCGCGGAATTGCTCACAGGAACAGTATGCTTCTTAGAACTGCAGGAGTATACATAGAGCATCCTTTCTTCATGCCATCCAAAACCGACACATGCAGCCCTGAAACAGTCGAGAAGGGTGTAAGTTAAAGTGATATGTGCAGTGAAGGAAATGGAGGGTCAGGAAATTCGGGAAATGCAATTAACTTTCCTAGCATCCACCTAGCGTCCCCCACCCCTCACAAAAAAAAAAAAAAAAAAAAAAAAAATACACGGGTAGAAGGTCGAGCGTGAAGTTCGAACTAACGATTTCCCGAATACAAATCACACACGTTACTGCGACGCCATCTTGTTCGGTAAAATAAAAATAGACTGTGTTTCAAAAGTGCCACAGAAAATGTACTATCTCAACATTAATTTGCGTTACTCTTCATGTATCTATCCTATTAATAAATAAAATAGCCAATTAAATTCTTGAAAAAGCTCGTAGATTGTTGTTAATGAGACAATTTTACAGAATTACAAATGATAACGAGCCGTATAAGAAACTCGTGATATCCAATTCATATCAAACCGACGTTGAATATGCACTTTTCAAAGCATTAAAAGTTAAAAGTCACAGTTGTATCAATAGAAGCTACTCAATTTGTTTAAAAAAAAAAAAAAAAAAAAAAAAAAAAAAAAAAAAAAAAAAGCACACTACAACATCTACGACGGCTGTTTAATGAAGAATGATCATAATTTTTTTACGGTCATAATTTTTCGCACTAAAATTCAATCTTATTATATTCTGTTAGCTTAATGTGAACCAAACACGCCGTAATAGTTTCATTGTTGGTACTCCTGGTTCCCACCTGTGAGAACCAGGCAAGTTCAGCCATGCTCAGTATCGCCTACCGCTGCAATGGAGGTAATATGCAGTTAAAGTTGATGTTAGAGGAAGATCCGGAGTTTCTTTCAAACGTAATCACTGCTGATGAAACTTGGCTACATCATTTTGATCCTGAGAGCAAACAGCAAAGCTCAGTGTGGAAATCTCCTTCATCAACCCCCCCAAAAAAGCAAAAGTGGTTACTTCTGCTGGGAAAGTTATGGTCATCTCATTCTTTGATATTAATGGAATGGTTTATCAGCATGTTGTACCTGAACACACATCAGTAACTGGACAACACTACAGGGATGTTCTGAAGAGGTTGCAAGTCCATATCAGGCGCAAAAGATCACATTTCCATGAAGCAGGCTGAATGCTGCACCACGATAATGCGCGGCCGCATATTGCCAATGTTGTTGCTCAATATCTTGCAAAAATCAACGTGAAGTGCATCCCTCACTCTCCCTTTAGTCCGGATTTAGCCACATGTGTTTTTTTTCTATTACCTAACTTGAAGAAACGCCTGCGTGGAAGGCATTATACATCATCAGAAGCAGTGGTAAAGGCTGCGGAGGCGATTTTGAAGGATCTCTAAAAATGGTTTCCAACATGTCTTTGAAGAGTGGCAGAAACGCTGGGAAGAGTGCATCGCATTCAGGTGAGACTATTTTGAGAAGAACCATCAAAATTATGAGGGTGGGTAAAGGTACGTTGTCAAAAAAAAAAAAAAAAAAAAAAAAAAAAAAAATGTGATCATCTTTATTGAACAGCCCTCGTATAATAAATTTCCAGCGAAATCAAGATGACATTATTTTTCGACCTTAATATACCACAGTTGTGGCCCTTTTCTGATGATATAGCAAGTCAGTTTGTGATTGAGTGAAATCCATATTGGAATTCTACCTAAGGTCAGATCTTTCTTAGGTAATTTTCTTACAGAACCTTCCGTGAACATTAGTTTTAACCGGTTGAGGAGGTACTAAACTGAACCCATTGATAACCTATAGCTGTCACTCAGGATTAAACTCTCTTGGAAGGCCAATGTTACAAGATGTCAGAAGAAAAGTGTTACATAATCTTCAGCGCAAGTCACATATTGCATTAAAATACAAACGCTTCAGGTATTCGTCACTGTTAGAACCCATTTGATAGTAGTAACGTTTCCTCGTATCTCAAGCATCAAATTGTTGTTAGAAGTTTTGTGGATGTAAACGATCTAGCACGATGCAATAAAGTCATTCTTAAGTTTATGCTAAAACTCATATTTGCGTACGTTTCTGAATTACTCAGATGCTTTAGTTTAATGAGCCCCCCCCCCCCTACCTTCATAACCATGAAGATTGTTTTTCAATATCTAGTGTTGTTTCAGAGATTTTTATAGTGAAAGTTTTGTGAACCATCCTCTATGGTACAACATGGATACGAGGGACACTATTCATATTTTGATCCTTGGAAACCCTGAATATTGTAGGTGCCATCTGAAGTTTCCAGTGGAAATTTTGACATTGTTGACCATAACCTACTTAAGACATTTTGTCAACAAGGCCTCATTTGTTTTGTTTGCATTAACTTGAACATTGTGTCTCATCAAAAACGTGAAATTAATATCGATAAACTAACTTCCACATTTGGCGCCGAAGCTCCATCCTTTGTCATTGTGAAACGCTGATAAAACGAATTTAATCATGGCCGCCGTTCACTCAAGGATGAAGTTCGTGAAGGTCGTCCAAAATCAGTTGTTATGCCGGAAAACATCGATGTTGTGCAACAACTAATAATGCAAGATTATCATGCGACATATTGTGAGATTGAGGAAACCCTAGGCATTAGTTCCACCAGCATAACTAAAATATCGATGATTATTTAGCCGTGAAAAAGGTTTGCTCTCGTTGGATCCCACATAATTTTATGCAATCTCAAAAAGATGCTCGTATCAATTTGTGTACAAAAACGCTGAAGAAATACAATGGCGGTGCCTCAAAAGACGTATATAAGATTGCAACAGGTGACGAATCATGGATCTATGCGCAAGAGCCGGAATGTAAAGAGCAGTCGACTCTATGGGTGATGCAAGATGAAGCAAATCCAACCAAAGTTGTTCGCACTCGAAGCACTTGGAAGCAAATGGTCGCCTGCTTTCTCAGCAAAACTGGCCATATGACAACAATGCCTTTAGAGGAACGAAAAACGGTCAGTGTCGAATGGTACACAACCAGTTTTTTGCCAGAAGTTTTCGGTGAAGTAAGGAAAAGCAACAAGAGCCGTAGGTTCGTTGTTCATCAAGACAATGCGAGCGCACACACATCTCGTCTAACAACAGAGTATTTGAAGGCTCAAAAACTCAAATTGATGGGTCATGCATCATACAGTCCTGATTTGGTACCCAATGACTTCTTTTTGTTCCCGAACATCAAGAATAAATTGCGTGGACAACGATTTTCGTCGGCAGCAGAAGCCGTTGATGCCTTCAAAAACCATGTTTTGGAGGTGTCTCAAGAAGATTGGAATAAATGCTTTGACAAATGGTTCAAACGGATGCAAAAGTGCATTGCTGATAAAGAAGAATATTTTTAAAAACAATAAAGCAGTTTTCAATCAGAAATTATTTTGTTTTAATTATTAGACTCAAAATATAAATAGTGTCCCTCGTATTATGGGCAGAAATGGAGAGAACACTCAAGCCGATCCGTTGAAACCTTCTGAGGACGAAAACGTAGTTGTTTGGCCGGATGATTATGTGCACTATAAATGAGGGTAAATGGTTCTATATGCTTAATATTTGTTTTTTCTTTTCTAATATTTCACTATCTATTACGTATGTGGAGGCTCGGATACACACTGAGCAGTAGGTTGGGTAGTCTAATTGAACATCGCCGGCCCTCGTAACCGTGGTCGCTAGAGCGTGTGTCTCTAGCGTTCCGCCGCGTGGAGGGTCACTGGCTCAAGTCCCGCCATGAGCATGTGTATATGTGTAAAAAGTACAGCAAACAAACGGCTATCAAACGGAAACAATAAAAAAAAAACCGGCAAAATAAGGACAAGAAATGTATCGGTAAATGTTTTGCTATTAAACAAACAGAGGTTTTATTTCCTTGAGTGTGGTATTGCTGCACAGAAGCGATACATAGCTTTCCGATGGACATAAGCTGAAGCTTAGTAGCTACGTGAGCTATCCACCATTGTCGTGATTAGTCCTACACTCCAGTTTTAACGAAAAGATCACGTTCGGAAAGAACGTTCAGTTGATAGGAGTGTCAATATATGTAATAGCGGACAAGCACAAGCACCCACACTACGAAGACAAATAATAATAATAATAATGATGATGATGATGATGATGATGATGATGATGATGATGATGATGATGATGATGATGATGATGATGATAATAATAATAATAATAATAATAATAATAATAATAATAATAATAATAATAATAATAATAATAATAATAATAATAATAATAATAATAATAATAATAATAATAATAATAATAATAATAATAATAATAATAATAATAATAATAATAATAATATTAATAATAATAAATGCATTGTTATATTACGAAGTATAAATTTGTTAATTTTCTTTTAGGTTACTATAGAACATTTTAGCAATGATAGCTTTTTCAGAACCATTTTATTTTAGGTGAGCGTGTGTTCGGGAGTGGTCCATAGCGAACACTGCATGATGACGTAATCATCATTACTGTAAAGCAGTGCGCATTCAAGGTGGCTGGTATCACAATGAATGTTTGGATGAGAGTAGCTAATGACAAAGTCAATGGCTACTATTTCATTCAAAGAGAAATTCGCTGTTGTGAGGTATTCTGTCTTTGTTGTAGAATATTTGGATTTTCTACAATGGTGGAAATCAGTATAAAGGCATGGATGTATATAGGAAAATTAACATTTTCTGTTGGAATAGTTAGGCACATCGAACCTGAGGCTCCCAAATACGTGCCACAGACGAAACTATCTGAGCCATCCCGTTCGGTGATATACCAAGACAGTCGTAACGCATAGAAGAAAAAGTAATGAACACCTCGTGTTCATCCAGAAATGCTACAGCCAAGAAGAGAAATCTTTCTTAGCGTGCGTGTGCAACAATAGTATATGAAGTGTGAATTCAGCATAACGCTCGCTCTGTGGATGGGTACTGGGATCGATTCTTACCATTGCCTATAACGTACTGGCTTCCGACTGGGGTATTAACGTTGCGCGATACACAACATAGGAGAGGCACTGAGAGCGAACCACAATATTTTATGGTTCTTGAACCACATCGTTCATTAGCTGGAGCAGATCTCACTGCTACAACGCTTCCAACTAGTACGAATCTTTAGCCAATGAGAGACATCAGAATATCTTCCTCTCGTGGAGTAAATCACGTGATAGGAGCTGGTTCTGCTGTTTACACTTGCGATACAAGTCGAAGACCGTTATATATGACCACCATTCCTTTGTTATAGGTAAGTCAGTAATTTCAGAGGGGACAATGATGTTACAAATCGAGCTAGGACCTTTTTAGTGAAAGTAGATCGAAAATAAAAATACCCGTGCCTCGGCTTTCACTCCTTTAGGTCCAAATTTGACAAGAAAGAAATTAATTTAAAACGATTCGCTAATAATGTCTAATATCATGAATATATCGGTGTTTAAAAAGATTTAAACTAGAGATCTTATAAACATGTGCAATTTATAATTCTTAAGTTTTGTTTCTTTCTTTCCCTTCACCACCTTTCTTTCTTGGAAGTCTCATCATGTGGGGGGGGGGGGGTTGTACTTAACTGCGGTTAAATGTATTCTTGGTTTTGTCTCCTTTTTATTTATATTTACTCTATTTGCCGGCGAACAGGGCTCTAAGGGAGAGAAAGCCAAGAGAAGTTTTTTTTCGATGTACTTTGGCTATAAAAATATCAGAGCTAAAACTGGGATAATGTTGCAATGCCCCCTTTGTGAATTAATTATTGCTCAAAGATTTTGACTAATTTAAATATTTAAAACTCATAATTCAACAAATAAAACTCAATTAACTGAAATCACAATTATCTCAAAGCGCTTTATGTTTACAAATAAGCATTTAAAAATATTAAGAAATGTGGAAAGTTGATAAATATGTGCTAATGCACTTTAAGATTTTCAAATAAGAGAGGTATATCTCTAAGAAGGGCTGGAAAATGAAATACTATCCAGTTCCTTATGCTTAAATTAAACGATTAAGGGGATGCTAAGCTGAAAATGTGACTTTCTAACATTTCCAACCAACTCAGCTGAAAATCTATTTCCAATAGTGCCTTATACAATTTAGAAAGTTTTAAATTTCAATGTAATATCTCTTTTAGTTTGGAATTTTTAAATTTTAAAGCTGAATTTTACATTTTTATGTCAAATGACGTAACGTTTAAAACAACTTTTTAAAATTCCATGTAATTTACCTGATATATAAATACTCATATATCGCATGCTGCATCAATTATATAATTTGGTTTTACTAGTTTTAGTTCAAAATAATGTATTTTTAAATGCTGTCATTTGAAACATCTAATTTTTAAAAACATTTTATATAGCTTTAAAAATTAATATTTAGAAAACGGTTCGGAAGATGTAATTTACACGACAGATTCAATTTATTGTATATTGTGAATCTATATGACAGATATCAGAAGAATTGAATGAAAGCTGCATCACGTGGAACATTTTGAAAAAGAGATATTTTAAACTGTCTCAAAACGAATAATTGCAAATTTTACCTCAAATTTCAAAATGAAAAGCATTTTTATTCAGAATCGTTAACCTACATTGCACAAACACACAAACACACACAGAGATGTATATATAATATGAAACATCAAACACATTTTGAATTTCATATCTCTTAAAAAGAATTTTAATCATAGAACAAATGTTTTTGAGATTTATTTAGTTCGTATTTTGCGATACTAAAGTGGTAAGCACTTTATACGGAACGAGGAGAGGTTTTCGAGATTCCGTCATGTACTTACCACATGTGTATTGCATACTATTTTTTGCACTATGTCTATTTATATCAATATGAATGTTTGTAATTAAGATATTAGCTGAGATATTAGTAAATTTAATTAAAGACAAATGTTAGATTTTTGAACGTGCAACGCCTATGTATTGCTATGGACAAATAAATGCTGTTGGTCATGTCGCCATATTATATTTGTTAAAAGTGTAAAACAAATTTTACTGAGAGTTTAACTCTGATTATGGAGGATGTTTTAGCCGATGTGTGCAGTGATGATGAAATAGAAGAGGCGTGGAAAGCTGGATGTGATCAATTAATACCAAAACAATCTAATCAGAGGTATGAGTTGGTGTATTATTCATTGTGCAAATGATTAAAAGAACATGATTTGGGTATTAATGAAAATAACATATTGGCATATTTTGTACTAAGAAGAAATAAATTGATGAGCCCAGAAGTTTTTGGTCTGAATTTTCTATGCTAAAACCAATGATAAAGTTAAATAATGGGATTGATATTAGAAGTTTCACTAAAGTTAGTGTGCTTCTTGAAAAAGAAAAAAAATGTTTCATCGTCCGAAGACATCAAAAGTAAAAGTTTCTGATTGATGCTCCTGATAACAAGAATTTGTTAATGGAAGTGATAATGGAGATTGCAGGGGCTTGGCGAAGAGAGGAGCTGGTAAAAATTATGGTCGATAATGTTGAAGATGGGAAGGAATTTATCGTGGTGAATATCCCAAATATTAAAACAAACATTTCTTGCTCTAATAAATACGTAACATATGAAGCTATTAACAGCAAAGCAAACAAATATATGCAAATATAACAATTTGAAACTTAAAACTTCACTTATCTTATAAGAAATAATGACAATTTTCTTATAAATTGTCCGGGATCGCGATTTCATGTAAAACTTTTACACATCTTCGTTTATGAATTTAATAAATATAAACACATTGTTAATACTGCTTTAATTAATGGTTTTAATAAATACTTTATAAATAAAAAAATCGAAAAATTCAAATATCAAAAAACTGTTAATGATATACCATTAGAAAAATAAAAGACGAATATAATTTTAGATAATGTACTTACCATTCTTGGGTTAATAAATATTTTCAAATTTTTTAAAGAGTTTGGTGTAACTTTAGTTCCTCAAAATAAATATAGTAGTAAACATTTATTGCATTTCTCTAAAAAAAGATAAAATTCCTAATAATAAAAAAATCTGGTATTTGTCAGTTTAATTGTTTCGATTGTGATTAAGTTTATATTGGAAAGACAAAACGTAATTTAGAAACCAGAACGAAAGAACATTTTCGTAGCATTAAGTATAAACAGACTGATAAATCGGCTGTAGCAGATCTTTTTTGGTCATTTAACATGAAATAAATCCAGAAGTTAAATTATTAAAACAATTAAATGGTCCGATAGATTTAATGGTTTGGGAAAAGATATTTATTTTAAAAAACAACCATCGCGTAATGAATTTTGCAATACCGGTAGTCGATTGTGTTTTTAAATTTGTTTTATTCTCAGATTTTGGTAGAAGTACTATAACAAGAACATATCAACATTTAGCGTTCGTAGCGATGGCGACAGCTTTGTTGTTTCTTGCTAAAGCTGTATAAAAGTTTTACATGAAATCGCGATCCCGGACAATTTCTAAGAAAATTATCATCATTTCTTATAAGATTAGTGAAATTTTAAGCTAAAAATTGTTATATTTGTATATATTTCTTGCTATTTTACCATAACTGGTGAAGTTGATTACCTGGGAATTTTTCGGAAGTGCAACGAGACCTGAAAACTGTCAATGCAAGCGATTTTTCCTAACATTTCGAAATGGTAAATGTATCGGTCTACCAGTGTGGATAAACAGCTTCGGTGAGGTACATTAAAAAATAGCAACATATCTGAAGTTAGAGCATCCAAAATCTTACACTGGTCATGCCTTTACAAGAACATTCGCTACTTTCTTCGTAGATTGTGGTGCCGATGTACTGTCACTGAATCGGCATGGAGGATGGATGGAAATCATCCACAGCGGCAGAGGGTTATGTGGAGAATTCTCTGCGAAGTAAAATTAAGTTTGCTAACAAGATTTTGTACAGTGGGAATGGTACTGATGGAATTACAGCAGAGATAGCAGGGCCATCCTCTTCTGCAGAAATATATAAAACACGTTTACCTACACGTTGCGGCATACCCGCATGTCTGATTTCAATTGGTTGGTGTTTACTTTTGATTTGGGTTCTAATTGGAGCTATGAGATCTCTTATTCTTCAGGTGAATGGTTGTAGGAAATGGATTTGTTGTTTGTTGGCTGCTCAGTTGTCTCAATAATACACTGGTTCGTTGCAAAAAATTGATTTAATTCTCACTCAATTCGTTGATTCAGATTGATTGGTAGCGGTGACCACCTGTTACTAAACTTCCTAACAGAATTCTCTTAATTCTTTATACGGCGAATACTTTGCTATTATAAACTTCTTCTGCTGCTTCTCTCACGCTGGTTGCGTTATTCTTGACTTCCCTACATTTCGGACTTAGAAATCTTTGCTCCTTCTCCTTCACGCGCAC
Organism: Mantis religiosa; assembly: GCA_030765055.1. Taxonomy (NCBI): domain Eukaryota; kingdom Metazoa; phylum Arthropoda; class Insecta; order Mantodea; family Mantidae; genus Mantis; species Mantis religiosa. Next base: position 351,696,759 of record CM060950.1, read on the forward strand.
TAACACGTCTTTCCCCTTGTAGTATGACTTTTGAAGTGAAGTTTCCTCTGCTCTGCGATTCCGTTCGTACTTTATTCTGATCCCTACTCTAACCCTTATCACATGACCAAAATAACTCACCCTTCTTCCTATTTCTCAAATCTTACATTATTATTGGTTTCTCATTTTATTTCGATTCTTCTTTATTGGTTAGCAAAACTCATCGAACTCATTGACGTTACATCCCACCGTGAGTTGGGATACGCCTACCCTGGGCTCTTTGTAACGGTATACATCGTTATCGCCACAGCGAAGTAAATCCTTTTAGGTCTTACGCCTGACCGCATCTTGAAAACCTTATTGTTCCTACACATTTTTGCTTATAGTTCTCAGACATTGAACCTTTCCTTAAACAAAGAGGCTAACGGTCACCTCTTCCTGTCTCCCCGACTTGTGTTCAGATTTTACAGAAATATTTTCTCTCCCTTACATGGATTCTAGCATGTTAGTTGTCTTAAATTATATTCTTCCCATCTTATTCTTAATTAAACCGCTATTTTAATCACTACTCTAATTTCATTCTGATTTCATATTAATATAACAATATTTTATATTAGTTTAGCAAAGCATTTTCATTAATTTATCTTCTTTTTTAATTCTCGTGATTTCAATTCATTCGCCGCCTCCTAATCGCTGTCTGATACTGCGGTTACATAATGCCCGTTTGACAAAAATGAAATACCCATTATTTAAATTTTGTCAAACCCCCGTCATGACATTTCCTCCTTATATCTTATAATTTCTCATTCCCTACTCGAAACATTTTTCGGTGGTCACCGTTTCCCTCATCTTCATCAGTGTTATTTTATACACATAGAATGGTCAATATGGTACATCATATACATAGAATTATAGATATGATACATTACGTACATAGACAAGTACACTGTCGTATATGTGGTTATTACCCTATATACAAATAACATCCGTGATACCTCAACTATATATACACTTCACTGAATTATCCTTGTCTCACTTGACATCAACTTGATTTTACCTTATTACATTCCTTAAGTACTACATTAATGTTACTATATTACAGTTTACAATATTACATTTTACATTCAATGATTTTTTTTTTTTTTTTAATATTATTATATTAACTTATTGAGACGTTTCTTTATCTTTCAGTCCTTCACCGTAAGAACATTCGTCCTCACATTCTTATAATTTGCGTAACGATGTCCAAATATGGTTACCTCTACCTGCACTCAGTTGTCTACCTGTAATCAGGTGTTTCGTTTACCTGACAGTAAACATTGGCAGTTCATTGTCCTGTCTTTCCACTTCACTTTTCACTCTAAACTTTCTTTCCCTTTGTCACGCCTAAGTCTGTGACCTTTACAATAACAACATAGCCTTTTGGCACATGAATACATCAGTACTTATACTATATTTACATTTCACAAATTATTTTTTAAAGATCTTTCTAACATGTTCATTAGCTGTGGTTATTCTTATTACATTATCATTTTGTTTGTGCACAGGAATTTTGGAACTTGCAACTCCCACGCAATGTTTGAATTTCAAACGAAAACGTTACCCGTACTAATTATATAACTTTTACTTGTTTTTTTTTTTTTTTTTTTTTTTTTTTTTTTTTTACATCTTCGTATATATAATTTCAATCACATTTACACAGGTGATTCTTGGGTCTGCTCTGTACTGTTTACAACGTTTTTCTGACGATATGGCCTTATTAGGCAGATGTTATATCTGCCTATCGGTTTACCATTTCTTGGGTGTATTAGGGCATACGCTCTGTCACCAAATATTTTCTCAATCCGGTATGGGCCTTTCCATAGCATATATAGCTTTCTAGTCTTTTTTCCTAACAAATCTGACTTGTCGAACGATTTCACTAGAACTAAGTCGCCGACCTTTGGTTCCCAATTCTTCTTATACCGCATTTTCTTTGCGTTTCTTTTCTCTACTTTTTCCATTATTCTTTTAACAGCATTTTGGATCCGTTCTCGATCTGTCTCGGTTGTCACTTGTATACTTTCCGGAACACCCTCTATTATTGGTTCCGGTGTTAAATTCCTATGCAATTGGATAGGAGCATATCCTGTGGTTAAATTGACTGAATTATTGAATATAAACTCAATATAGTTGATGTGGTCTGGCCAGGTAGTCTGTTTCAATGAGCAAAGGACTCGGAGATGAACACCTAGGTCTTTCATTACGCGCTCGCTTGGATTAGAGCACGGATGGTACGACGTTGTGTTATAGATGCGAATTCCGGCATCCTGAATGGTGTGCACGAATCGTCTTCCATGGTGTATGGACGCGTTATCTACTAATAGTGCTTTCATCTTCCCGTATTTGACTATATAGTCTTTCACTATTTTATTCGCGCATGCTGCACTTGTTAATTTCTTGAGAGGGTATATTTTCACAAATTTCGACATCACGTCGATAAGTACAAATAAATATTTTAATCCTCCTCTTCCTGCAGGGAGTGGACCATATGCATCCGCTGCAACTAATTCTAATGGTTCCTTCCTGGTGATGGATACAGGGGGTCGATCTATCTTATAATTTAATGATTTTGCCCTCTGGCAGATGTCACATGTAGATATAAAGGTCCTAACTTTCTTGCCTAATCTAAATATGTATAAATGGTTGCTTATGGAAATCATTGTCTTCTCAACGCCAGCATGTATAAGAGCTGTGTGGTAAGCAGAAATCACTAGCTCTTCCAGCGCTGCGGGTATATATGCTTTCCAAGCAGGTTTGGAAACACCCTGTAACTTATACAATACGTTATTTAGCACTCCGTATTTCTGTGAATTTGCTTGTTCTATGGGCAATGCCTTTTCCATAATTTGTTTTAATTTCCAGTCCTGGCGTTGTAATTCCGACAATCTTCTCATCTCCTTTGTTAATTTTATACTGAAGGTAACATCCATCTTTAACACTGGTAATTCTGTACCATGACTACTGATATTTTCTGGAAGATTCCCCTGTGGCTTTATACGTGAAAGCATGTCACTAAAGATGTTAAGACTTCCCTGTATATGTTTAATCTCTGGGTTGTAAGCCATGATCTCGTGGATATATCTCGCAATTTTTGTACTGGTCAATTTGCAATTTCGTATAAATGATAGGCTGATATGATCGGTGAATATCACAATCCTTTTATTATATATATATTGTCTAAATTTACAAATGGCGTAGTAAATAGCCGTAATTTCCTGTTCTGTTATGCAAGCAATTTTTTCGGTTTTCGTTAACCCTCGGGAGGCTGTGGCTATGACCTTTAATTCTCCAGTCGGTGTCTCTTGGGCTAAAATAGTTCCTAACGCCACCATGGAGGCATCCGTGTATATGAGATAAGGTAAATCTGGATCAGGCCATGTCAATAATACGGATTCACTGAAGAGTTCTTGTAATCTTTTAAAAGCATTTTCTTCTACCATAGTCCATCGCCATTTTCTATTTTTTTCCAGTAGTGCTCGCAACGGTGCGGCTTCCTTTGCATAGTTTATCAGGAACCTTGATTGGTACCCAAGTACACCCAGATAACGTTTTACTTGTTTTGGTGTCTTAGGTCGTGGTATTTTCAAAATGGCTTCCACTCTTTCTGGATCAGGAGCTATATTTTCGCCTGTTATGATATATCCTAAATATTTAACTGATTCCTGGAAAAATTTACATTTGGCCCAATTCAGTGTTAATCCAGCATTTGCTAGCTTTCCGAGCACTAAATCCAAATAGGTAAGGTGATCTTCCACTGTTCTACTGTATATCAATAAATCATCTACATACTGTGACACATATGTTTCCCTTTGCGTGTTGAGTATTTTCTGCATCGCCCGTAGGAATGCGCTTCCAGAATTAATTAGTCCAAAGCAATTTCTTGTAAATTGGTACTGATATCCTCCGTGCAAAAATGAGGTATATTGCCTTAATTCAGGTTTCAACTTAATTTGCAAAAATGAGTTGGTCACATCTAGTGAAGTAAAATACCTTTGTGCCCCAATACCGGCCAAAATTTGCTCTATTGCTGGGGTTCGAAAATTATCCGGAACAATATATTGGTTTATATGACGTCCATCTATCGTCAGTCGTACTGTTCCATTTGCTTTTCTGACTATACATAGGGGACTTATAAATTTTGATGTAGATATCTCCAGAATTCCATCTTCCAACATTTCCTGTATTTTAAGGTTCACTGCCTCCTGTAAATCCAATGGAATAGGTCTGCACTTATATTTGAATGGGGGAACATCATGTATCTCGAATTCATACTCAAAATCATTATAGGTCCCAGTGTGTTCCGAAAATACATTTCTGTGTTTACATAAAATGTTATAAAAAATCTCTTTTTGGTGGTCGTTAAGTAGGTTCGAGTTTGCTACTGTTTCTCTTATTCTATAGGTCATGTTTACATTATTTTCGACTACCTGGAAATCATCTGGTAGGGTAATTATCTCCTGTTCACATGCTTCTGTCTGCCCAAGTCCGTATGACGTCATCCCTAAAAGCCCTTCTTCTGCCGCTACGTACACTTCTTTATCATAGTTTCCCATCTCTTCTGCTTCTAATGGATTCATCTTAACTAGCTCCATCCCTCCTATTCGTATAAATTCTACAAAAAATGTTTCTCCATCTATTTCTTTTTCTTCATCTGTCAATCTTATCTCATTTTCTGCTTCCCTTGAGCTAAACGGAACTTTAACTATGACGTCTTTAATTTTGATTTCCAAGGCTTCCATTTGATAATTCAACTTAGCTTGAAGCGCATACAACACGTCATTACCCATAATAATGTCTACAGATAGCCTATTAATAACAAAACATACAAATTCTATTGTATCCTCCCCAATGGTGACTTTCAAAAGCATTTGTGTATTAATCTTTTGTTTGGCGCGACCTACCGCCAGAGTACAATATGCACTTTTCACTGGCAATGTTTGCAATTTCATTCCATTGTTTTTTAAGTGATAAAAGAATGCTTGACTTATAGCTGAAACTGAGGATCCTGAATCTATGGTAATGTGCCATTTTTCTTTGTTTATTATTGCAGCAATACGTGGAGCATCTCTCACTTCTTGCAATTCTGTTAAGTGATTGTTTATTTGAGTACCGTTTTCTATTTCTGTTTCTGTTTTATTTTGTACCACCCTACTCAGAGCTGTGTCCCTGTTCAAATTAAGAACTAGCGTGTTCATCCGGGTCCGATGCGGGACGTCTTCTATCGCACCCTGGAGTCGTTTCCCGTCTGCTGTGTCGTCTCTGGCCTTTCATCTACCTCGGGCGCCGCGTCCCTCGGTGTGGGTGGAGGAGAACGCACCCATTCTCTTGAGAGAAGTTGATTCCTCTGTCTTACTTCAGGTCTGTCTGTATGGTTCTCTCTACCAGCGTCACGTGATTGATACTGTCTATTAGCTTCTGGTAGTCGGAACGTCGGTCTTGCATTCCCTCTTCGAAGAAATGGGGGTTGACCCCTATTTCCATTCCTAGTTACATGTACATATCTCATAGGGAAATTATATGAATTTGAATTTGGTGGTCCCTGTCTCCCTCTATTGTTGTTAGGGAATTCCCTCGGGACGTGGGCATCGTATCTTTGACGAGTAGCCATATGGTTCGTGTTAAAATTTCGGGGATTGTGTGCCCTTTCCCCGTCATGACTATTATTATTCCACGGTCTGTGTGGATTTCTCACTGGCATTCGATTCTCATGTCTATTTTGTGAGTTTTGCGTCCCAACGCTTTGTAAAGCCGTTAACAATGTAATTGCCTCTCTCAATGTCTGAGGTCTTGCTACCACCATGTGATTTCTAATGTTCTCAGGAAGGTGGGGAGTGAGAAGAGAAATCAGTTCGGCTTCCTGTAATGGAGGTTGTAGATATTTACTCATTTGCGAATATCTCAGGAAATAATCAGTAATAGACTCTCCATTATTACCTTGGTATCGGCCATTTGTTATCTGATTCCTTACTTGGTATTGGACATTGGCGTTCCAATACTTTTCTAGGAAAGCTGTTTTGAACAACTCGTAGCTGCATCCTTCTCCCACAGTTACTCGTAGCCAATTAAGTTCGGCAGATTCTAACGCCCTTTGAACTATTATCATTTTATATTGCTCGGGTACACCTCTGATGACAAAATACTTTTCTAAGTCGGCCAAAAATTGTACTGCGTTGTCATTGCGACAATTAAATTTCGGGAGGGGCAATTCGCTTAGAAAATTCATGTGCACTGGTGGGTACATATTTACGTTTTGCATATTTATTTCGCTATTATTGCTGCTTTGAGGAGAGACAGAAGGGGCGCTAACCTGTTCGTTCTGCCTCTCTCCATTGTGTGTATGTATAGTACAATTGGAACTCTCAGGTACTTGCCCTTGCTGTCGCAGCTGGAAGCCAGTTACGGTATCTCTGATTTGAGATATCTCGCTTACTGTTTCCCTCAACATTTGTGTATTCTCTGATTGAATATTTGTTACACGTGCTACCTTTTCTTTTAACTTCTCCATGTCAGCTGCTATACTATTGTTTACAGTGTCAAACCGGTCATTTATCTCTTGTACAAAAGTTACCTGTGTCGTGGTCAGTTCATCTACTCTTATTCTTTCCTTATTAATTTCCTCCCCTATTCTATTTTCTACTCCTGCAACGAGAGATTTGGTAGCTTCTAGGTCACTTCTTATAGTACCTACTTCTCGCTGCAGGGCCTCTTTTACAGATTGAATTTCCCCTGTTATTCCTTGAATTCTGACAGTGATTCTAGTTTCTGTTTCTTTCCCTTGGCTTGTAATTTGACTTACTAATTTAGCTTCTAGTGTTTGGTTCTGTCCTACTAATTTAGCTTCTAGTGCTTGGTTCTGTTCTACTAATTTAGTCTCTAGTGATTGGTTCTGTTCTACTAATTTAGCCTCTAGTGATTGGTTCTGTTCTACCAATTTAGCCTCTAGTGATTGGTTCTGTTCTACTAATTTAGTCTCTAGTGATTTGTCCATAGCTTCTAGTGTTTGGTTCTGTTCTACTAATTTAGCTTCTAGTGATTGACTCTGAATAGTCATTTGCGCCATGAGTTTCTGGAACATCTCTTGTAGATTTTCCATAACCCCAGGATTGTCACTTCTCCTATTTACATTTAAGCTACTTACACCATTTACACCCTCATCTACTGATCCTATAACATTGCTTTCCATTATCTCTTCATTAACAACTTCCAACTCTTTCTCTGTCTCCATAATTATTTGTTCCCCAGAATTTTCCATTTTAAATTTATTCTGTACGATCTTCTTATTTCTCAAAAGCATTGAATTTCCCCTTTAAATTTTCTAATTTCCCTTCCAAAATACTTATTACTAAGACATTACATAGATATTGATTTCACTGAATGATATTACATTTACAAGAAATATAAATTGAGTATGTGTAACTCACAGTTCTGTTGTACGGCTGTGGTGTTTATGTGATGTCTTTACCAGTTTTTTGTCGTGCTGCTCGTCGTCTAGTAGGCTCAGTTGATGTCGAAGGAACTTGAACTTCTCTCTTGGTTGGGGGAAAATTCTATGTAGTTGTTTTTGCCGTCTTCTTCGTAGTCTCTGCTGTCCTCATCGTAGTTGTCGTCGTCGGTCTTCTCACTTCTCCTTGTAGTCGTCCTTCGTCGTTACATTTCACCCATTTCCTACAATTCGAAGCCCCAACGTGTCGGCGCCATTATGCGGCATACCCGCATGTCTGATTTCAATTGGTTGGTGTTTACTTTTGATTTGGGTTCTAATTGGAGCTATGAGATCTCTTATTCTTCAGGTGAATGGTTGTAGGAAATGGATTTGTTGTTTGTTGGCTGCTCAGTTGTCTCAATAATACACTGGTTCGTTGCAAAAAATTGATTTAATTCTCACTCAATTCGTTGATTCAGATTGATTGGTAGCGGTGACCACCTGTTACTAAACTTCCTAACAGAATTCTCTTAATTCTTTATACGGCGAATACTTTGCTATTATAAACTTCTTCTGCTGCTTCTCTCACGCTGGTTGCGTTATTCTTGACTTCCCTACATTTCGGACTTAGAAATCTTTGCTCCTTCTCCTTCACGCGCACTAACACGTCTTTCCCCTTGTAGTATGACTTTTGAAGTGAAGTTTCCTCTGCTCTGCGATTCCGTTCGTACTTTATTCTGATCCCTACTCTAACCCTTATCACATGACCAAAATAACTCACCCTTCTTCCTATTTCTCAAATCTTACATTATTATTGGTTTCTCATTTTATTTCGATTCTTCTTTATTGGTTAGCAAAACTCATCGAACTCATTGACGTTACATCCCACCGTGAGTTGGGATACGCCTACCCTGGGCTCTTTGTAACGGTATACATCGTTATCGCCACAGCGAAGTAAATCCTTTTAGGTCTTACGCCTGACCGCATCTTGAAAACCTTATTGTTCCTACACATTTTTGCTTATAGTTCTCAGACATTGAACCTTTCCTTAAACAAAGAGGCTAACGGTCACCTCTTCCTGTCTCCCCGACTTGTGTTCAGATTTTACAGAAATATTTTCTCTCCCTTACATGGATTCTAGCATGTTAGTTGTCTTAAATTATATTCTTCCCATCTTATTCTTAATTAAACCGCTATTTTAATCACTACTCTAATTTCATTCTGATTTCATATTAATATAACAATATTTTATATTAGTTTAGCAAAGCATTTTCATTAATTTATCTTCTTTTTTAATTCTCGTGATTTCAATTCATTCGCCGCCTCCTAATCGCTGTCTGATACTGCGGTTACAACGTGAAGAGCAGGAGTGGAGATGGTGCAATTGCATTCAATAACTGTGCAGGTTGTAATATTACAATCAATATTTCAAAATAAGTGTTTTACTTGCCACACTAGTACTTTTAGTCATATTTTAAAGTACTGAGATTTCTGGCAATTGCAAGTATGGAATATTAGTTATTAGCGCAAAAATATATTTTAGTGTAGCATCACACAAGACAAGTTCATTAAAGGTCAAAACTAAGGAGGAATAAAAGGAGTAATACGGAAGGTCACGAGAAAGGCCAAAAGTGCTTGTGGTTCGCATACGTGCGCGATAGCGATAAATGCAGTAACAGGCAAGTACATTTGTTTCACAACTGGTATCCGAGTGCCATTTTGAACCGTGAACTGTATAATGGTAAACTTCAAGTCAGTCACGAGCATGTCCGCAACGAAAAATCATTTGCTTACATTTTCATTGTGATTTATCTGTATTGTTCCAGGGCTTTCGCAGTAACTTTCACCTGTTGCAGCGGAATGCAAATCTAAGTGCATAAAACCGCAACGATTTGTAATAATAAGCCATATCCTCCAATCTGCAGTGTGCTTGTTGTTGTCATGAAGTCTCTTGCATTACAGATCGTGAGTGATATTTGCTATTATAGTTACATTCTGGGACATTTATCTATCACGTTTGTTTGTCAACTTCTAGTACATTCTTTAGTGAACCAATCGAGCTGTGTCCTTAATAAGTATATGCTGCTAATATATTGGGAACTGTCGAGATCTTAGGAAGAATAAAATTAAAGAACTTAAAGGAATTGCTGGAGTCTTCCCCTACAGACCACAACAGCAGTTAGGTCTGCTACAACGAACTTAGGTACTCTCCCTCTTGACTGGTGGACATTATTACTTTTCTCACAATCCCCGTAACATGAAACTTGAATATTCGCTGCCCGAAAGATGCAAATATCGTGTATTTATTATCACTAGGGGGCGGATTCTTATGACTGTCATAGGAACAAAGGATAAAGTAGAAATAAAATTAAAAGTCATATTCTCACTGTTTTCAGATCTTTGGTCATATTTATGTTTATTTGCATAATAAAGTCATATTTTGATAATATTATACAGGTTGTTTCAAAACGACACCGAACTATTATAGCCGTTGCGTAGTTTATAACTTAATTAGTCCGAATTTCGGTGTCCCAGCTTTGAAGCTCTGTTAGGTATAATTTTATGCAGCATTAAATATTACACGATTTTGTGATTAGGCAGCGCAGGAACCACTGGTGTCTGAACCTGAAAAGTTGTTATTGGGACGCACCGGCCACGAAAACAAAAATATTACTCCTTGCTCTTTATCAGTGACCCTTGCCCACCTTTCAGGTAATGGGGAAAAGGGCAGTTATTTGTGCAAAAGTCGACTAATAACTCGGACAGTTGCAAGGCTGCTCTTCAGTGTAAAACTACACATTCCGTCCTTACAGGGAGGATTTTGCGCGTACTTAGATAACAAATCCATGCAATATGGAGCGCTATACGAACGCCGAAATGACGGATATGGTTTTGATGGATAAAAGAGTTGAAGGGAGTTCAACGAGCAATTTAGTTTCATTAAAAATATGAATTGTAAAAGTAGTTACATCAATGATAATATTTATTTGTTTAACTTCAAAGCATTCTGTTATTATTTTAATTGTAAATACTTTCAACCACTTACTGTAAATATCAACAGCTTCCTTTTAAGTTACAAATGCTTTATTTAGTATTATCAAACATGCGAAATAAAATGCTCGTCTTATTGTACAAGCCATTTAGTTTTGGTTAATTTATCTACAATTCTTTGATGTTGCTTTCTGTTCTGTTTATCATTTGATGCTTCCATCCTCAACCTCACTAACATTATCTCCCTTCTAAACGGTATAAGTTGCATATGTCGACCAGCTTATTTGCCATCATGGACTGCTATAAAGGAAGTTTGGAAAACGTTAAGCACTCATAAGCAATAATTAAGCAATAGCTTCTTTATTACGGTTTCATAACTCACAGAAATTCTTAAGAGTAGCAACCTACTGCAGAGTATGCCGGTGTGTTTACAGTTATAGCACGCGGCACGGCGTGTGACCTATACCTGCGAACTCCTACAGCGTGAGGCACGCGTCGTTGTTCCTGTCACTGCCTAATCCACACTCATTCTGGGGCATTTTTATGTGGCTCTCTATTAGCGGTAAAAGCTATCTATATGTGTTACATAGAAGCTGAGCAACTACTTCTATATGTTCGTTTGGTGTCGTTTTGAAACACTCTGTATAAGGGATTATTATAGCAGTCAATTAGAGATGAACCAATTATTCTTCAGAAAAAATGGTTCAAGATTTTGATTCTTCTGATTCGTCAACTGAAGGGAGAGGATACAAAGGGGGGCCATACTGAGTAGACTCGTCCGATATGACTTAACGTTAGAGGACGTAAAAATTATATATATATATATATATATATATATATATATATTATATACTGAGTAGATGCAACAGCAGAGGTTTAAAGTTTCCCGGTGGCGGCTCGTATAACCGGCTGGTCTTCTTCCCTACGAACTAACACATCCTCTGGGGCGTCCCCGATTTGAGGGACGAGGATGTACAGCGAGTAAATCCCCTGCCGTGCACACGAAACTTGGAGCTCTGAAACAACCAATTAGGCTGAAAGCTGAAATGAAATTAGAACTGAGGTGAAATGGAGGGACAGAACATTTGGGGGATATAACTATCCTTCCCAGCATTTGTCTAGCAACCCGAGAAACCCTTGAAAAAACTTATGGATCAAGATCGCCTACGGGAGTCGAACCCAGGACCTTCCGAATGCGGACCATAGACGCTACTGCCTGAGCTATCCCGCTCGGATTTTAAGTTACCTCACAAGTGGATCATTAACTTCACGAAAAGACTCGGCAATAATAGACGGCCAAATCAAAGTAACTGGCAATTCAATACGAATGAAGTGATTCTCTCTCCCCACTCTAAAATTGTAACTCTTGTTTTCATTGTGCTAAACTGTCTGATGTACACGTATCGAGATTAATCACGCGCTAAGTTATGAATCAGAAGGCTGGGCATTGCTTCCTGAGTCAGACATGTTAGACTAATTACAAGGGAAGGAACGTAGGCTTACGCATACTAGGATCTGAGTCATGGTTACTCCATTGTTTACTACTATTGTGCCATATTTTCCTGTATACGTACGTACGAGGAAGATATAGAACATACGTACGTACGAGGAAGATATAGAACCTCCATGTAGTTGGTCTAGGCAACATGGCATGAATCTTATATATTGTTTATAGGTAAAGCTGCCTTGTTTCAAATAAGCTTGCCCCATATCTCTTAACTTTTTTGTGTGTGAGTGTAATTTACGTCCTCCAACGTTAAGTCACATCGGACGGTGAATGAATTGGGTGAAATGATGCTCGAATGAGTCCAGGGTCCATGGAGCTTAGAGTTACACGACATTCGTCTTGAAGGATAAGGGAAAACCCTGGAAAAAACATATCTCTTAACGCTCACGTGAACTAATCTTCTCTCATTGGGTGCTGTGCGGTAAAAATGAGTTCGTTATTTAACAGAATGTTATATCTTAATATTTTCGAAGATGATTGTCAAATTTATATTGTCATAACCGTATGAATTAAATATATTACACATACATAACACACATTCAAACATTTTTCCATGTAGGGGGTAGTTTGGGGTAGATGATGTTCCTGAAAATCATATGTTGCATCCTTGAAAGACACTGAACTTAAATACCAAGTTTGGTAATTAACCCACTATTTCGTTTTTTGAATTATATTGCCTCGCGCCTTGGCTAAGTGGTTAGACCACTCGACCCTCACCAAGGCGGCCCGGGTTCAATTCCAGGCGACCGAAAATTGAGATTTGTGGTGGACAACACGGTGCTGGGGTGGGTTTTTTCTGGGTGCTCCGGTTTGCCCCGTCATGAAATTCCACCAATTGATCAATCATCTTTCCTATCACTTCATCTCGTCCTCATTATGTCATCCACTTCCCTCACTCTCATACCTGGAATCGGCTGATCACCCATCCTGGATTCTCTCTCTCACTGATCCAGAGATTCCGTTCCTCAAACCGCCGCCTCCGGGCACTAGGGTTAAGAGAAACAAGAATACCCTCACACTACGTAGTGGTGTAAGAAGGCGGTTAATAAATAAATAAATAAATAAATAAATAAATAAATAAATAAATAAATAAATAAATAAATAAATAAATAAATAAATAAATAAATAAATAAATAAATAAATAAATAAATAAATAAATAAATAAATAAATAAATAAATAAATAAATAAATAAATAAATAAATAAATAAATAAATAAATAAATAAATAAATAAATAAATAAATAAATAAATAAATAAATAATGCTTACAGGGACAAGGACACAAACCGCGCGCGCGGATTTTTTCTAAAATTAGTTTTTAATCATAGGACCTGAAAAAGTGTATTTCTGGGGAACTTTCAGAATTGAATATTTGGGTAGTTGAGAAACTAAATACAAAATAACGGGAAAACCTATCTGCTTCGTAGAGCAATTTCGTATTTGCTGCCAAAATAAAATCAAACTGTTGATTTTGAAATTATTCAAGAATTTTCCTGGTTTGTCGCTAGCCAAAGGAAAACTGTGTTTCCTTCTGAGGAGGAAAAACAACATGAAGATAGATATCTGTAGTATAGTAATGTGGGAAAAAGTCCAAAGTCATCGAGAGGATAGCATGACGAATGTTTGGAATCCCCAACTCACCTTGAGTTCCTGCAGACCGCCCACAATTTGTTTAACCCGCGTGAAGGAAGCAGCTATAGGTGTAACAAATTTGAGGACTCAGTTTAGGGATTTCCCCAGTATGCGAAATAAGGCACACACCACCAAGCAAAGCTTGTGTGGGTAAAAACACATCGGCGTAAGTACAAAAAGGTCTTTAATAGCTATCATCAATTCTTATCAATCTCACGAGATAGTAAGAAAGCACGCGCAAAACACAATTGCGCTGAAGTTCATGTTCAAGGCCACTTATTTTAAAGTTGGGCAAAACGGTTCACGTTCATTTGCGTTCGAATAGCCGTATGATCTAAACATATTATTGTTCATATGGGCAAAATACGGAACAACCGGGATGGATGGGAACTCTGTTAGCAAGATTAAGCGAGTGAGTGGTTGGAGTCCACATGTAAATGTTGCTGCCATGTCCAAGCTTGCATGGCACTTGTAACGTTATACTATGAAATGTTATGAACAATTACAAAAGTATGAAAAATATCTACAACAAATTCATTGACAGATTTTTTCTCGCTTTTACTTTCCTATATACTATTTCTGATTTCCTCTATCCTAAATAAACGTCTTAAGCTGTAATGCTGTATGTAGTACATATAGGAACATTCTCTACCACATACCTAGCAAATAGAGGAATTATGTATGTTTTGAGGCCTCTTGGATAAAAAACACGCATGTTTAAGAAAGTTTCCGCACATACGATCTGATGTCCGTGCATCGGATCTCTCACATGTAACGATCGCTCAGGAGCCTTCTTATTTAGATATATCAGTCGCCATGAAGCATCGCTTAGAAGTTTTTGGAAAGTGCAAGAATTTAGTACGAGCCGACAGCTTCTATTTCACGGTAGGAAATAACGTTGGCTAGACGAGCTGGGTGTTCAATCTCGCCTGTAGCTAATCGATGATTTGGTTCATGATGGAGCTGTAAGTTTTCGAAACGTATTCTATACTCACTTTTTAACAATTATTAGATATTATACCGGAACCGTCCTTAGTTTATGAGGAGATGTAAACAAAGCGGGAAAATGTATTACTCCGTCAGCGACTGTGATTGGAGGGAATATTCGCGCTATTTTATTCCCACGTGGCAAACATGTGTGCTGTCATCGAACTCCTATGCAAAGTTCTACTTTGACGTTTTCGATGTTTGAGTAGCTTATGCGATAATACTTTTACGTTAAGATTAAGTGCAACGGTATGTCTACTGTGTAACATACTTTTGCTTGTGTACACTAAAAAGTGACTGAATGCTTACAACAGCTGCTCAAATCATTCATTTCTTCACATAACCTCACCTCATTTATAAATTAAAAATAATGGCACATGTCTTGTTGCGGAATAACAGTGCTAAATACGAGCTACTGCGTGTAGCCACTTCGGCAATGACTTGAAAGTTCTACTGACAAGCAACTGAGAAAAAATATATGTACCTAATGGAATCTGACAACGAACGAATTCCTTATATGACTTCCACTTCTGTGTACAAATTTAAAACCCATGTCGTGAAGAATGGTATGGAAGCTCGCTTTTCAAAGATCGGCTAATCGGCGTCATTGCTTACTGCTTGAAGCACTTTTGTAATTGCGGTGGCTCGTTTCTTTCAAAGAAGCTATGAAACTTGCAACGAAAAACAATTTTAACAAATTTATCATATTTATCTTCCATAACTGGATTCTTTCTTTTTCATGTTTTCCTGCGGGGGGAAGCCGGCCCGATTTTACAACCTCACTTCAAGAGGCATTAATACCTGGCGCTGAAACACCAGTATATTCTGCTGACAAATTAACATCTTCCATTGCTGAAGTACTCGCAAAACACGTTCAATATAACTTTTTCACCACTTTTTAACGCTTTCCCCCTGTGATGTTTACATATTGCACAGATGCAGTCATGTTGTACAACTGATTCTCTTCCTTCTGCTTTTAAACCGCTGAAGCGCTGCGTGCACTCTGATTAAAGCATACAAATTACGCCTACTGTATCAAATAAAATACTAATTAATTACTGTTTGATTTGTGGTATCTGTAGTAACGTTTATTATTTTATTTTATTTTATTTTATCCATCGATCAGCAATTATGCTTTACAGATGTTTGTTATAAGATACATAGGAACAGGACACATAACAATGGAGGTAGCCATGAACGACTCCTCTAACTAAATATGGAGGATAACTGTAACACAAATTGAGAACTTAAAGTCTTATGGTAGTAATCACGTGTCTGAGTCTGTGCTGGAGACGTCACTCAGGAGAAGATCTTGGGGCAGTCTGCGCTTCAGGCGAGTTGGCTGGCGAGTGCGACAGCCGAGACGGTACGTAACAGCTCCAGGGACCTCCTGGAGATGGTAAAAGAATGGACGTGCCAGGCGTCGGATGTATTGGTGAACGGGTAAAAGACCAAACTCATGATGAAGCTGCTGGTTTCGGATGAACCATGGAGCGTTTGTAACTGTACGAAGCACCCTGTTTTGTAGTACCTGCAGTCGGCGGAGATTAGTCTTACAGGTGCCACCCCAGACTGGAGCTGCATAGGTAAAAATAGGACGGACTAGAGATGTGTAAAGAAGCAGGGAGGATTCATAACCAAGTGAAGTGCGCCTCTGTAGTAACGTGAAGTTGTTTATATATTTTGCATTAGATGCTAGGTCTTTAAAAATGATATGCGAACTGTACTTTTTATCCGCAGAGTTACAAGTCTAAACAGCCAATGATGCCGCATACGTTCACGTGATTTTGTTTACATCTGCACATAAACTAAGGACGGCGCCGGTATAGTATTTTAAATCGTGATTTTAAGTAAAAGTTTACTTCTAAAAATGTTACCAAAAATAAGTTTTTTTCTCATAATTTGCCTACACATGCCCTTAAACACTAAGCGTCTCCTCTAACGTTTATAATGGACTTAAAGAGGTTTCCGTTGCCTCAGCATCGATATGGTATCTGTCATATATAACTCCAGAGTCAGTCAAATCCTCGCCCATTAGTGACAAGTAACAAAGGTTTAATATAAGCAAAATATTCATAAACTTATGTTTATTTACAAAGGTGGCTATTATTACTCATAAGGTGGTTATTTAAGAAGTTAAAGAAAATTCTCCTTGCTGTTATTTATGTACACAGAAGTCAACGAGTTACAGGCAGCCTGGATCTCTGGTTTAGATTTCCGGCTGGGTGGAGAATCTTCCTTTAATGATTCCCTCTCCACGGAGTCTGGAAGAAAGTATGTGGAAGTAAGTGCAAGTTTGTTTAACTGCGATAATGAATAAAAAGAGAAAACCAAAGCTATAAGAAAACTTCCAGCTCAGGACCAAAATCTCCAATACTTGTTTTCCAAGTCAAAGTCCTCAACATGTCCATAGAAGTTGAAGACGGCTATACAAATAAAACAATAAAAAGAAAGAAGAAATTCTGGATCTAATTACGTGGATTTTATTATTACCATGGAAAACCAAGTAGTTCCGACTACTCAAGCATAAGAATCAGATACAAGGTTTTTGTGCCATCAGACAGTTGTATTTTTGTTTACTTTTCCATTAACAATTTTATGACAGGTTTACAGAACACTGCATGAATATCTCATTGAACATACATACTTAAGGTACAGATCTGAGAATTTTGAAAATAATTCTAATAAATGTTTATAGAATTTTTTCATTACCCACGTCTTATATCTCAATAAACAAGTACAGTTACAACGTTCAATCGACTGTACGTTTTAAAACACAAACATAATCTATTCTGCCAAAAAATTCTCCTTATGATGTAAAGTTCATAAATTTTAAACAACATTTTAGATTTAGTTCCTTATTGACCTAGAAAATAAGTTTGATAAGAAATATCTTCAAACTTCGTAGGTCTTGTTCAGTTGTGAGTTTCGACTTTTGCACAAAAAAGTATACGTATCTAAATTAATGAGCTTGTTAGTTAATTTAATAACTGCATAAAAAGTTTTGGTCAGCATAACTATACAGGGAAAACTATTTCCGAAGTTTCATTCTGGTACCTTAAAAACTGCATTTAGGATTAGGATTGCTATGGAGGGGGTTCGACACCGAAACCTGTGGTTAATGGTACCTAATCCCAAGTGGGGCATCCCGGGAGGAAGGTTGAGGCGAGAGGAGACAAGGCGGCCGACTCGCCGACAGCGCCGAGACTCCCGCCGACACTTCTACTCTGAAAGAGACCACCAGATGAGAGATGATATGGAATGAAAGTACAGGAAATTCGGGGAATGTAATTAACCTACCCAGTATTCGCCTGGCGACCCGGGAAAACCTTCGAAAGAACCGTGGTTCAGGTAGGTCGGCCACGGGAATCAAACCCGGGACTCCCGAATGCGATCCAAGACGAAACCGTCTAAGTCATCCCCCTCGGTTAAAAATTCCATTGTAAGGAACATTTTAAACGTTGAAAAATATCTAAAATGTTTAAAACAAGAAAAACGCACTGGAGAATGTACTAATAAAACTGACATAAAGTTCTGCTTGTATTTTAGTTAATTGATGAAAATTAATCATTTCGTCACACTAGCCGTATATAGGCTAAGGTTTTTGATAGATAGAATCAACATGAAAAATTGAATGCCATGGCCGGGATTTGAACCACGGATCTCCTTGTTTCCACCCAGTCGCTGTAAACCATTGACCTACCATGGTCAACTTACCGTTGTGACATTAAATTCTCCATTTGACTCGTATATTTCCCTGGTAAACCACTAGGGGCTCTCGCATTCCGAGATACACCGTTTGTGGTGACTTCCTATCGAAAGTACTTGAGTTCCAGGCTTCATCGTTTAACTCTTATTATTTTAGTTAATTGATGGAAATTAATCATTTCTCCATACTAGCCGTATATAGGCTAAGGTTTTTGATAGATAGAGGCAACATGAAAGATTCAATGCCATGACCGGGATTTGAACCACGGATCTTTTGGTTTCCGTCCTTCTACTCTAACACATTAACCTACCATGGCCAACTGCTTGTATGTTTTAATACGTGGTGTACATTTTTATTTAAATAAACAAGTTATAAGTGCATTAACATATGTGAACTTTAAGAACTTTAATTTTGGAGGGAAAAAAGTGAGAAATTACCATCGCATAGCGACCAGCTCTTTAAGTTCACAACTAAAAGGAAACATTTAATAAAACCGTTTCTACAAACGCTGTGTCTGGATTAACATGAACCAGATAGAAGTATGATAACAAAAAGTCATGTGAAAGCTACGCTCAGGTTTACTGCCTAATATTGAGGATCGCTAACCTTAACTCGTACTCAAGAATGACAAGACATTAAATGGGACTGTACCCTCATCGCGCGCGATGGTCGATGCACGAAGTGGGAAGTTGGCCCCTGTGTAGGATGTCATCGTGAGTCAGCATCCAGATACAGATGTGTATCTTACGTCATACACCAAACACGTGTCAGGACAAGTCGCACATACATACTGCACCTGCAGATCTTGCTTTAAATGTTTACCAGTTTACCTTATTTCGATCAGTCCACATTACAAGCAGTGCACATGCTATAAGGTAATCTACTCACGAGTAGGTAATTAGTAAAACGTTTGATTCGACTCCAAGAGAGGGAGGCAGATCTTATCACTCCTCTCTTATTTGGTTACTTGTTGGCATATCCACATTTTATGGTGGCCTTTTTAAATCTCCGGTTATGGTTGTATGCTTCTGGCGTTGTAGTGTGGGTTACAAGACGCTTTTATTCTAATTATCACCTTGAATTACCATATAATAAACCAAAAGTCATATGCTATTTAAGGAAATTTGCTTGTAATATCGCTGATGTATTTCCTTAGACTCCTTGAGAAAATATTCAAAATTCTATAAATGTTGAACAGCTTGTATCTCTCAGCTGCGAAAGATTCACCTAAATGCGCTAATAATTATGATTATTTTTAGTACTATAGGCCTCTGACGATAAAACGTTTCAGGGGCATTCTCAAGGGAAAGAAAAACAACACCTCACGATCATACCATAAATACCTAGATCTGCTATCTCTATCTACTATGTTTCTCTCATTAGAATTTGGCTGTAAGATATGGGTTAACATCAACAAATCTTGCGTTTTCTGAGAACGATTACGGCTAGTGTTTCAGCATCATATACCGCGAAATGCTATATAGGATCTTAGCATTGCTAGCACAACGCGAATGTTTTCTGACCTCTCATGATTATTCTAACAGTAATCTTTCTCAGAAAATTGTTGATAGGCACATTCTCGTGAGAGGAGCACAGTAAAATAAAACTTCTCGTATAGGACGCCACAGTCGAAGATTAAAAAAATATTACGACCTTGACGTTTATGAACGTTTCGTCCCTGAAACAGCATTCTACGATGTACTTGATGACACCGGTTGTAAAATTTTACGACCTTGCTTGGTTGCATGCTTTTTGGATAAGCAAAGTAGACAATATGTTAAACTTTTGGATCTTCTCTTTGGTCCCGTAGTTATCTAAAGATCTTAGAAGCTCCACAATATCCACTTTGGGGAAGCACATAATCGCATATGAATGCAGCGAATTAGGTTTGAAAGATTCCATGGCCCCCACCACCAAGCCAGCAAGCAAAACATTTTGAATTTTGCACTAATTTATAACCCTTGAGTATAAGAACCTTTACAATTGTTAATTATAAATGTATTGGATGCATAATTTCGAATGTTTACTAACAAAATTTTTCCGTTTATGTGTTTATTATACACGCAGTTGATTGCAACAAAAGCAAAACATTAAAAGGTTTAAGCATCCAAAACTTTTAAAGTTCCTCAAAGGTTTTGGCAATTCTTCACTGCATAATGTGCAGCATTCAATTAATGTCAATTAAAGCAATAAATATCACATTTCATACGGTTGTAAGATACCCGATTAAATTCTGTTGCCTTAGCACATGGAGAAATAAATTAATAGAAGTCTTCTACGTCATAGCTATTACATCATGGCCACCAATGTCCTTTTGCTCTTCTGGACTTAATTACAAAAGTTTTGCATGTTTTATAATTATTTTATAGATGTGATAAATTTCAAATTTTTGTAACTGAAGTACCTAAACAACTATTCACACATTTAGTGTGTATTCGGTATTTAAAAAAAAATTCTTAATGAAATGTGTATAAAATAATTTTTAAACAGCACAAAATCAGTGCATATTTCAAAATATTGTGAGTAATGTAATGAAAAATATAGAAAAAAACACCAAAACACGTAACCTTTGTTCATTCTATGTCTTAATTTATTTGTTAAAATTGTTTGTATTAGACACGAGTAATTTCTGGAGTCAGTATGTGCATGTGTTCAAATCCGTTGAAGGTTTAGGGCACAAATGTGTTCAGCGCTGCTTTAAAGCAACAAGAGGCAGTCTCTAAAACTGTAAGCAGCTCGTTATGAATGACAGCTTATTTACTCGTAAACCGAAGAGGATGCGATGATCCGTGATAAAATATTTGTCAAGCGCTACCCTTCACACCGCCCGTTGCTAATTGGTGCTTCACGTACGTACGTACGTAACGTTAGATAAGCATGCAGTGCCAAGGGCGGGCGTTGAGGTAGGTTAGGTTCGGAATGACTTGCCGCTTGGCTCGTGAATGGCC
The DNA here is from genome assembly GCA_030765055.1 of Mantis religiosa. Lineage (NCBI taxonomy): Eukaryota > Metazoa > Arthropoda > Insecta > Mantodea > Mantidae > Mantis > Mantis religiosa. The sequence continues at coordinate 351,717,976 of CM060950.1, forward strand.
TACTGTAAACCTACCACCAGTCCAACGAGTAATTAACACTGAATGGCAACCATAACCCTGCCTGCTTGTTTATTTCTCTGTCGGTCCCAAACTGGCCTCTCTTTCATGGGGTCCTCCAGCTTGGAGGGAAAAATGGGTAAGTTTGTAAACTTAGGCACCACATCAGTAGTAATAATATAACATCAACAACGCAACAACAACAACAATAATAATAATAATAATAATAATAATAATAATAATAATAATAATAATAATAATAATAATAATAATAATAATAATAATAATAATAATAATAATAATAATAATAATAATAATAATAATAATAATAATAATAATAATAATAATAATAATAATAATAATAATAATAATAATAATAATAATAATAATAATAATAATAATAATAATAATAATAATAATAATAATAATAATAATAATAATAATAATAATAATAATAATAATAATAATAATAATAATAATAATAATAATAATAATAATAATCATCATCATCATCATCATCATCTACCAAATTTCTACACGAGTGCTGATAGTTTTACCATAATAATTTGATTGAGGCTAACAAATCCTTAAATCCTTGGTCAGAAATAATTACCTAATGACAAAAAACTAAGTTAAATTAGTGAAGAAAAATTACAAGCAAGACTGAGTTTCTGTAAGATAATTACAGTGCGAGAACGATTTATTATTTTAGTAGGTACAACCAGTGAAGTGATTTATTCTTTTGTATTATTCTGCGTTGGAACTTGTACTACTTCTTTTACAACCTGAATTTGTATATCACCAAATTTCGCATGTTTACAGTTTGAATCAACTGCCAATAATGAACAGGAAATTACATGAGAATTGGCTTTCTAGGTCTCTTGTCAGATACCAAAAAAAAAAAAAAAAAAAAAAAAAAAAAAAAAAAAAAAAAATGTAAGGACTAAAAAATTTGAATGTAGGACAAAAACAAGCAAACACCATTTGTTATTAGTTTTTGAGCACCATGCTTTAAAAGCATTAGCCCGCCTCAGTAGTGTGGTGGTATAGTGTCTGCCTCACGTTCAAGAAGTCCCGAGTTCGAATCTCGGTTTGGGTGGGTTAACTGGATAAGATTTTTCCGGGGTTTTCCCTTATCCTTAAAGACGAATGCCGGGTAACTCTAAGCTCTATGGACCCTGGGCTCATTTGAGCATCATTTCGCCCATTCCATTCATCGTCCAATATGACTTAACGTTGGAGGACGTAAAACTAAAAAAATAAGGTATTAATTAAGCTAGATCTGATCGGTGAGCAACTTCACAATGGAGCTCGCGTGAGGTTATCATTTAAACCATTCCAAAATATAGCATTTTATAGGAATACGTAGTATACCATAAAAGTACTTTTCATTTGAAAAAATGTAATGTGTAGTGTTTAACGCCCGCTTTTACTACATATGGCACCGCAGGCGGTGATACTGATGATACGTGTGATGAAGATGGAGCATCGGAGGATGGAGGGTAGTCGGTTGTACGAGTTGCAACCGGGGAGTTTAGGGACCCTGCCCTCTCCAGTTGAACCTTGTTCTAGAGTCCTACAGTCAATTCCTGATTTTAACATTTATTCGACTGCCTATAAGATCAGGTGGTTAACATACTAGCCTCGATATCTGGAGGTCTCGAATTCAACTCCTGGCTGGGGGTGGGAAGGTTGCTTTAGCTAGGATTACTCCTTATCTTCCATATAGTCTGCATGTATGAAAGAGAGTGTGGATGTGAATGTAAAGACAACCCAAAGACAGAGAAACAGTAAAAGTAGTGAAGATTTATTCCACATAACCTAAATCTTAATGGCGGGGTAGTTTAGATAAAATATTAGTTTTGGAAATTAATGATAAAAGTTTCTATCCTTTGAAAAAATTATAAAAAGTATAAACTGTTAAAACGTTAATGTTAACGAGAAAAACAATCCTTCGTTAAGAGTGAACCGCAATATGACTGCAATTTCGAATATTCCATTAAAAATGCTTTCTACTAAATGCCTGCAAAATTATTTTTAAACACATATTATTCAATACCTATTAAACTAATAGTGTTAAAAAAACTTCAAGAACTGCAGTACACTTTAACTATAGGGTAGTTAAATTATAATTGAACTCACTTACGGCCACTCTCTACTGCGCTAGACGGTCGGTAGTTGCCGGGGAACTTACGCTAGCAGATACGGACCAGAATCCTTACCTTGTAATAGATGCTGGAAATGTTGACCTTCTGCTCTCAAACAGGCAACATATCTCGTGCAAATATTCTCGCGCACTCTCCGAATACCAGCAGCAAGTATTCTTGTGATTTCTTGCATAATAATTTTCCGGAGATCCTGAGAGCTCTTGATCGGTTGAAACTGAAACCCTATCGCTGCATACGTGTGCAATCATTAAAGCCAAATGATGCCGCTAAACATGTGAATTATTATAACTGGGTTTTCCAATTCTTAGAAAGGGTATTCATTAACCCACAGTTATTTGCTTTTCATTTATGAGTTTTGATTTCATTTAACTGGACGTTAGAATACTCACACAAGATATGCTACATGTTTTGAGAGCAGAAGGTTCACATTTCCAGCATCTATTATAAGGTGACGATTCCAGTCCGCCTCTGCCGGCGTAAGTTCCCCGGTGACTACCGGCCTTCTTGCGCAGTAGAGACCATGAGTGGGTTCGATTATAATTGAACTACCCGGTATAATATGGCTTGTTCTTTTCGTGTATTAAACAATTAATTTAGTCTATTTGGGTGCTGGAATTTTAATGAAAGGATAAATAATTTCTGGGGTCACCAACTGTGCGTTGCAGAAGCATATTCAGCATACGTGAGAAACATAACAGCATGTTACTAGGTTCTTACTAACGTAAAGTAAATATTTATTTAGCATATATAATTGTTCAATTGAATTTATGTTACCCAAGTTGCTCCGTTCTGATATAGCATTCATTCCAATATATAGGTCTACCCTAGAAATCAGCTAGAAATTTTACGAAAATAAGTACAAATTAAAAAATGAATTGGTTTTTGGGAGCCATTAGGAAAGATATACAGAAAAGCCAAGTGCTCCTATTAATTGCACGTCTGGACTATGGTTATAAGTTGTGGTTTAAGCTAGGTATAGTTTCTATAGTTCCATCGCTGTATCTCCGGCTCTTAACATTTAGAGCAACGTCACAATAAATCGAATTAGATTGCCGATGTAGCTGTTGAAACGAACCAGAATCGCTTCCTTTACAGCAGAAATTTGCAGCGCTACTATGTTAAAGATGGCAATTTGGATATATGCCTCTTATCTTTCTTAACCCTCACGAAACGTCAAGGCCGGAGATACGACGCCCAACTATAGCCATACACCTATTTATTACATAATATACTTACACAATTTTGTTTTCAGTTATGTAAGATGATATTCTGTTATTAAAGTTAACTATTTTAATTTATTTTATTGTTATAGATTGGTGCGTGTCGGGGTGTCGGGTGAGTATTGCCGCGCAGTTCAGCTCAATTATTTGGCAGGGGCTTGCCTCCTAGGGTTGTCAGCATCGCTAATAAAATTTGAAGAATATCGATGTCCTCGGCTGCTCTCGGAGTTGTCCTAATATTTATGAATATAGGATCAGTGGCATGGATCTCTTGATACAGGGCGTTCTGGGTGGATCAATTAGGGTACTTGGAAAGAAACACAGGTTAATTCTCTTATGACGATCGGTTGTATTTCAATTACTCTCGAAATACAAGTTAGGCGAACTCTGAATGGTGGGCTTCGCGCGGGCGTGGTTGCACTTCCGTGTCTATACAACGACTCGTCGGATTAGCACCCAGCTACTTTAATTGAACGCGATTTCTGTCCGTGTGCTATCACACGACGGTCTCGGTCGACCCTCAGCCACCAACTGAACTTTAGATATGTTTTTTTCTCAAGATGGTTATATGACACTTCGCTTCCCCCTTCAGCTTATTATTTTTAATTAGATGGTCGGTAGAACACATATGGAGTCCCAGTTATTTACGAGAATCTCACCCTAGACCTCACACACTGTTCCCTTCCTGCCAAACTATGTTTGAAACTAAACGCGAGGTGAGAGCCTTAAGATTTATGGTTGCGGTCAGCGGTCCTAGGGGAGAGAAAATCTCGCCTTTCAGAGTCCGTAACAAACTTGAAATTGCACACAAGATATTTGTTTCAATACAGGTATATATATTCCTTAAACATTAAATTAATCTTCTAGATATTCCTTAACAGTTAATTAATCAACTCGAGGAAGAGAGTACCGTTTCAAGATATCACTATTATGCTTTGAAGCTTGTGACTTTAATAATATTTATCAGTAAATTTCAAACAATTTTGTTTTAAATGTTACTTATTTACACTGAGTTTTTTCTGGTTTTCGATGACTTTCTCAGCAATGGTTAACGATTTTGATTGAAAAGGCACTTTAAGATTTTGTGTGATAAATGAAGCGTATATTCTGAATTTTCTGTGGATGGCCTGCAAAATGCTTTTCGTTCTGTACAATTTTTACGCAATGTTAATCACAGAAGAGACACAATCTTACTGCACGAAAACTATAGAGCACTTTGAAGTATAGTTTCAGGCTTATTAAAATTTTTTTGTTGCATTAGTAATTTTGGAAGCTTTGATTGTTAAAAGTCCTATTTTCACGGTCTGAATTATTTGTATTTATAAAGCATACTTGAAAATAAGCGAAACTCCTATTTTTCCCATGTGGCTCGTTAACAATAATATCGACTTACGATATACGATTATATACATGTTTTGGTTTCTGTATCATTCATGTAAACAACTCTATATTGCGTAATTTTGGATTATTTTAGTAAAAAGGTATAAAAAGATTTAACTGCTAATACGAGGGGGAGTCGTAAAATTTTAATTACCACCCGGTAGTTTTTATGCCAGAATGAAGACAATTTTTCAGTGTCATCATTCATTGCTCGGGACATACATAATGTTGGTAGTTTCAGTGATTTGAGTCCTTTTGTTATTATACAGAGATTGCCAGAAGTGACTGAGATGTAAGATGGCGAAAAAAGTTCCTGCATTTGAAGGGCAAAACTGCCCGGGAAATCCATGATGAGATGACGGCGGTTTATGGAAATGATTGCCTATCGAAGACACTATTGTGGGGTGGAAAAGGAATTTTCAAACTGGTCACATGTCCCGGACAGATGAGTCAACAGCTGTTAGACCGTCAATGACAGACGATGCTGTTACAGTGAAGAAAGTGGAGTGTTTTATACTGGATGACGGACGAGAAACAATCCAAATGATCAAGAATGAGACACATCTTAGTTATGGTAGTGTCTAGAAAATTATTCATGACGAAATGCACATGTCTAAGGTATCTGCACGGTGGGTTTCACTTTTGCTAACCCGTTTCCAAAAGCAAACACGGCGTGACCTTTCAAGACAGATGTTGATGCTGCTGGAAGAGGATGAAGATGATTCTTTTGATCGTCTGGTAGCCATGGATGAATCCTGGATCAATCAGTATGATCCGGAGACAAAAACCATGAGCATGACATTGAAGCATGCCGATTCCCCCTTCCCAAATAGGCAAAGGTGCAAAAGTCAGCTGGGAAGGTCATGCTTTTAGCTTTCTGGGACTGTCGTGTAGTCATCCTTACAGATTATCTTGCCAAGGATCAAACCATCACTGGCAGACACTACTGCAAACTTCTGGACAAGTTACGAGCAGATCTGATTAAGAAACGACGTGTTATGCTCTCCAATGTGTTGGTCTTCTGGCTGACAATACACCAACTCATTCATCTCAAGTTGCAGTTGACAAAACAAGGGAGTGTGGCTTTTAGACCTTACAGCATCCGCCTTATTCGCCCGATCCCGCACCAAGTGACCTTTTCTTGTTACCGGAAATGAAGAATCCGTTGTGTGGTCGCCGATTTGACAGCACAAATGGCGTCATTAATGAAGTGGAAGAGCGGTTTAAAGTGAATTTTGCAGACTTCTACTCTTAAGGTATTCGAAAGGTCAAGAAACGCTGGGAAAAATGTATAAATCTGAATGATTACTACGTAGAGAAGAACTAATAAGCACATATCAACACAAACTCTCTATCGTATTTTTTAATTAAAACTTTAAGACACCTCCTCGTATTGATAGGTTAATGAGTAAGAAGATTAATCTATTTTGTCGATGGTAGCACTATGTGTCTTTTGTGAAAGGTGAAGTTGATGGCCTGGATGTGCGGCATATTCATCATATTCACCAGCTTCACCACCATTTCGTTGTATGTGTTACCAATTTCCGCATTATGTGAACACTACATAGCTTAAATAACAATGGGACCAAAGAGTAGCAGGTTCAAATCCGGCGGAAGGCGATGTATTTTTTCGGGATAAAGATCCATAGCAAGGCTCCTTTCGGAAGGGAAGTCAAGCCGGTAGTCCCGCATTGTAGATTTACGACACGCAAAATAACCTCAAGCCTGATAAAGAGGCCTCGGAGCAACGTAGTGTAGACCAACTAGTTGACAAATTGTGCAAACTATTCGTACAAACCTTGCTCCTCAATCCATTTCACGTAAATCAAGATAAAGTTTGCAGAAATTATCTTATTGCTAAGATTTTGTAGGGCAAGGTGAGTGTGGGAATTCACTATGCTTTAAGCAATAGTCAAATCAGGTGGGTCACGTGTTCACAGCGAGCTGAGGAGATGTTAATTAAAAGTTAAATTAATTGATGGAAATTAATCATTTCTTCATATAGCTGTGTATATGCTAAGGATTTAGATACAGTCAACCTGTATAATGTAATGCCAGGGCCGGGATATGAACCGCAGATCTCCTGGTTTCCTTCCAGTCTCTCTTACCCATTGAGCTACCATGGCCAACGTGTCTGTCAATTGGAGAATTTAGTATCAGGACGGCACGTTGGCCATGGTAGCTCAATGAGTAAGAGAGACTGGAAGGAAACCAGGAGATCTGTGGTTCAAATCTCGGCCATGGCATTGAATTTTTCAGGTGACTCTATCTAGTAGTTAAATATTTTATATAGATTAAAATCATATAGCGTAAAATGAAAGGAAACTTAAAAGAAAAAGAAGGGGGAAAGGAAATGTGTAGTGTTTAACGCCCGCTTTTACTACATACGGCACCGCAGGCGATGACACTGATGATACATGAGGTGAAGATGGAGCACCGGTGGAATGAGATGGCGGGGGAAACCGGAGGTCCCAGAGAAAACCCGCCCCAGCGCCGTGTTGTCCACCACAAAGCTCACTTTGCGGTCGCCTAGGATCGAACCCGGGCCGCCTTGGTGAGAGCCAAGCGGTCTAACCACTGAGCCACGGCGCGGCCAGGGGGAAAGGGATGAAGGTACCCAAAAAGGGAAGAAGATGCATAAAAGGGGCGCATCTTAAAATCCTAACCCTGGTTATAATTATATTGAACAAAATCTGTGACAAACATGAAGCTGAAGTTTGTGGAAATTCCAGTTACATTACCGAGTTCCCTTAATTTTCTTAAAGCAGAAATCTAATGTTGTTGTTGAATTCGTAATATTTCATTGTAAAAATACCGACATTTAATTTGTGCAGATATTTGCAATGGTCTAAAAGAAGTTCTGGAAGGAATAGCAAACATAGGATTTCCCTAAATGGTCTCATGTAGAAATTAATGCCTGTGTTCTCATTGTATGATAGGCGAGTCCTTGACGTAATATTGACGTCATCAGTTGCTAGACATCATTAGCGCAGAGACCTTGAGACACGAGCTGCAGACAGGTGACTCCGGCTCAGGTGTAGGTGTGAAAGAGGCCCAAGCAAGATTTTAACATGCAACTCGATATTATAATATAAAAACATTAATTGCAGTTCTATAGGACCAAAAGATGTAAACATATTCATAATCTGTACATTTTGTTTTAAGTAATTCATCAGCGGAGTCTAGAAATGAACACTATGTAGGTCACCTGGCGAAAATAATATTTTGCTAATTTTTGAACAGGGGTGTTATTTAAGTATTAGAGTTTATTGTAAACATGCGTTATTCTCATTAAACCACTCTTCCATTCCATTACGGTGAACACAAAAATATCTATTTTAGTCTTTAATAGTTTTCATAATAGTGACAGTCTATAAATATTTGGCGAGAAATGTGAATGTCAAGAGTACAGAATTTGCAAAGTCACTGTTCACGGGCAGACCACGCTTTCAATTTATGCAATCAAAGAATGGTGATTGGTGCCCTACGTGACTGACCTATGACTTTACAGTGGGGTTCGGCTAGGGAATTGTCGGTCTAGCATAGGGCACAGTTGCGTTATGGTGTCGTATGCGTAATGTGCATGATATAATAATAATACTAATAATAATAATAATAATAATAATAATAATAATAATAATAATAATAATAATAATAATAATAATAATAATAATAATAATAATAATAATAATAATAATAATAATAATAATAATAATAATAATAATAATAATAATAATAATAATAATAATAATAATAATAATAATAATAATAATAATAATAATAATAATAATAATAATAATAATAATAATAATAATAATAATAATAATAATAATAATAATAATAATAATAATAATACTAATACTAATAATAATAATAATAATAATAATAATAATAATAATAATAATAATAATAATAATAATAATAATAATAATAATAATAATAATAATAATAATAATAATAATAATAATAATAATAATAATAATAATAATAATAATAATAATAATAATAATAATAATAATAATAATAATAATAATAATAATAATAATAATAATAATAATAATAATAATAATAATAATAATAATAATAATAATAATAATAATAATAATAATAATAATAATAATAATAATAATAATAATAATAATAATAATAATAATAATAATAATAATAATAATAATAATAATAATAATAATAATAATAATAATAATAATAATAATAATAATAATAATAATAATAATAATAATAATAATAATAATAATAATAATAATAATAATAATAATAATAATAATAATAATAATAATAATAATAATAATAATAATAATAATAATAATAATAATAATAATAATAATAATAATAATAATAATAATAATAATAATAATAATAATAATAATAATAATAATAATAATAATAATAATAATAATAATAATAATAATAATAATAATAATAATAATAATAATAATAATAATAATAATAATAATAATAATAATAATAATAATAATAATAATGCCTTACTTATTTACTTATTACTTATTCTTAGAAGGTTCCTTCGGTCTCTACCTGCAGTCGCCACCAGCATTCTCCATCCCTCTCATTGGTAAGATGTAAACAAAATTTGAAAAACATATTATTGTTAAATCTTCTTTCCATTAATTTCAACCTGGTGGAATGTTTTTCTTAAAAAAGTTTCATCTCTTTCCTCATATACGGCAAAGCCCACCAGGAATCCCTTTCTACGATTATAGCTTTTCTTTGTTTTATATTGAGGTTCAAAACAGTGCGAAAACTGCCATCACCTTATGGAACATCAATATTTTCCTCTCTTTCAGATATCCATCAGTATATTGTTATGGTACCAGAAAGTTAAATGGGTTTGTTTTTTGTGCCATCATTGTTTACAACTATGGTAGAACAAATTATTGACTCACAACGTATATTTGTTATCAACACATACATTGTATAATTATTTTAGATAAGCTTTGCCCAAATTCCTATCATATGGAGTAGTACCAATGGTAGGTTTACAGCTCTTAGTCCACCTTTCCTAAAAGTCCTGAATTGCAATAAACAAATCATGAAATGGTCTTGTGTAGACCATAGTTGGTTTCGTCTCTCGGGAAGTGCTCCTTCATGAAATAACCGTGTCAAATTTATTTACGACTCCGATTCGTGAGAGAAAATGATAAAAGAATTAACTTTTTTATATGATGAGCGTACCTATGTATAATCTGCCTCAACTCGAACGTATCTGTTTTAAACATATGGGAGTAGAGAAAGAGGGAGACAGAGACACCGCAAAAGAATCTGTCATTGTTAAGGGAAATTCTGGGTGTTTAAAGAAGTGCCATCCTTTTCGTGAAGCCCGTGAAAATCAAAGAAAAAATATCAGTGCATCAGAGACCCAGAACTACAATGATTGGTGTTATCGATGTGCAACTGCAGAGATTCTGCATAAGAATTTTGCGCTACAAAAACTTGACAGGATCGAAAACAACTATTTGAGTCTGGTGTCCTGCTTTTGCACTACAAAATCGACAAGCTGCTGGTTGCAATTGGGAAGTAACTGCAAAGAGTGCAATTGGAAGTTAGTTCATGTGATGATGAATTTTTTCCAAAACTGAAAATCTTTTCGCAGTCAGATTTTTACAGCATTACTGAATCTACATAGGCACTAGCCCAGCGCATCCAGGAGGGAATACATACAGGGTGTTAATGAAATACATCGAAATAATTTCAGCGATTATAGACGAATAATATAAGCAAGTTGAGATAGAAAATGCATGGTCTGCGGCTAAACATAACGCCTTTATTTGTGTTAAACCTAACTGACATCAGATGTTGACAAGTTAATATTTAAATAAGGTGTGCAAAATTATTGGATTAGAATATCTTTAAAACTGCTTCCCGAGTATAGAAATATTGATTCTTAGTAGCTCGTTATTGGCGTTCTCAAGATTTAATGCCTCAAAGATCTCTCAAATCTGGAACTAATCACCTGCCAGTGTGACACTGAACAGCGATTACCTACGTTCATGCATCATGTAGCTTACTCAAGTGGTGTTTCTGTAGCTTGTTCTGGTGGCCCAATCCGTAACGCCAAAAACTGCTGTTCTAAAGATCGTTGTATGGGTTCCTATTATGAAGTTGATTTTTCTTCGCATTTTTAATATGTAAATTCTAATCGGAAGAAATGGCATGATCCATAACTAAGAACGTGAATCTGATTGGCTAGTGCAATAATACTCTATGATTTCCTTGACTCGGGACACTTTGTATTGAAAACGCAGGTCGCCATTTCGAGTAGTTCCTATAAACCTGATGTAAATAGTTGCATTTACTCTTTATTTTATGTAAGTTCGTTCATCCTTTAAACCACCTCCCATTTAGACGTACATCATGTGAACGTATTAAGCAGGATTCCACTTTTGTTAAAAAGATTTGTAATTAATTGCACTGACAAGATGAAATTACTCGTAAAATGCATAGATTTATACAAGAATTAAAAGCCTAGAGAAATTATTAAGAAAAAATCAAATAAACAAATTAAAACAAACAAAAAAGTGACGAAGACTCGAATTCGCTTGTCATTTGAAAGCTAATGTCATAACTGTTGGGCTAGACGGAGTATTCCATGTCTCTGCATTTTCGTTTCTTGTGCACTCAAGTGGCTTCATTAGCAGTGGCGTACTGGCACTTAAGTATCCTATAGCCGTAACTTCCACATTTGAACCAACAGCCATAAGTCTCCTATCTCAAATAACTTGTTTAGATATCTCTCCTTGCTCTGAAAATATTTCGATTTAGTTCATTAATACCCTGTGAAAGAAATATGAGGAATATGATATTCATTAGACAACAAATAATATTAAGAAATAAGGTTTATCTATGGTAGTAAATATAAAGATTTTTACTCTTGCCAGCTACCTATATTAATTAAACAAAGCGTTTTATTCCACCCAAAAATTCACCGGATATACACGTGTGTAACTATAAACGAAAAGTCTAAAAAAAACGAATGTCATAATCGAATCTGACGCTATTTAAGCTCTCATTTTGTTAAATTTTTAAAGATAATTAGTCCACTCGAAACTACATACATTTGGCATGAAAAAAAATTTAGAATGTTTTCATGTTCTCAAAACCAGTTTTAACGATTTCCAATGAAGTACAACGCATACCTTTGAGATATTACATGGCATTTATATGTTGTATTTCAATCTAAAGATGAATTCTAGTACACCAGACTTCTCCAAATGATGTCACTCGTGTACTTCATGTATCCATTGGCATAAAAGGATGTACCTGCTGCCTTAAAACTGATGTGGTATCAAAAAAGTTTATAAATACCTACAACAGGATTTCCGAGAAGTAGCAAAGACCACAGTCTGATGACGTTGTTGAGTATCAGGAAGTCTTATTTTCCTGCAGTCAAAACGGATATCCTGTCTAATACACAAATACACAGGTCATGAAGCTCAACACAAGTGTTTTAATTATCTATTTCCAGATATCTGGCAAGGTTTTGCAAAAATCTTTAGTGCATATAACTAAATCTAACCGAAATGTTCCAATGTTTCACTGGTGTCCATCCCCCCCCCCCTCTCACTCTTTGTCTCCTTCCCAAAATTCATAGCCACTTTAATGTGAACATTTTCGAGAAATCCATATTTGTTATCAGCCATACATGCAATATATAATATGCAATATCCTCTGGCCCACACCTGCCACACAATATGAGGTCACGAGTTCGAATCTCAGAATTGATGAGTTACTTGGATAAGGCCTTGAGGTTTTCCCGGATTCCCACAAGACCAATGCCGTGTGACTAGCATTTTGCAAATAGGTACCTCTAACTTGTTTTATTAAAACCGATACAAAGCATTAATACGAGTTATTCTTTCAGACCCTTTCTTTTCCTTTATGTACTACTCTCACGTAATATTACAATGAAAATATTTACGGTAATCGTTACTAAACAAGTTGTAAACATTCAAAGGATAGAGTACAAACGTAGGGGGTTGCACACTGAGACTAATATCAGCCTGTTGTATGTCAGACACTGGGTGGAAAGGAGGAGATGGGAGTGCAAGAACCGGTTCAAAGGGCGCCAATAGATACATGTGCTAAAACTTCATCTCGGCGCCAGGCGTCTTCGTGCAGCCGCCAGCTTCACGGATTTCGACAAAAGCCCCTCTACGGGACAGGCGATCACAACGCCGCCCCAACTCCTAGAACAGCAGTTACAAAGCGCCAGTAGCGCTACCCTCACCGACAGTTCCGAGATAGTCTTGAAACGAATGTGAAATGAAATGTAAAGACGGGAACTTGCGGAAAGAAAAGTAAACAACCGTGTATTTGCCTAGTGATCAAAGCAAACCGATTGGAGATAGAACCCGGGACCTTCTGAATGCAAGTTCCCAAGCATTACTGCCTGAGCCATCTCGTTCAGTGCTCAATATTCAAACTATTTGCGATTTAATACCGTTCATGTCTTTAATGCTAACTTACCGATGAGGAAGCAAGTTTCTGTTGATATGTGTACTGTTATTTAATATAACGTGCATATCAAATGATGAGATTCAATGCACTTTCAGGTATTCTCGTCACGGTAGTTCAGAAATAGAGCACACACGTTAAGAACCGCGGATGACAATAATGGCTTTGGACTCCTTAAATCTAAATCAACTTCCCAAACTAATTCTATACACAGCCAATGTGCAATAACTATCATTATTTTAATAATTATTTATTTAGTCATTAAAAAAGAAGTACATTTCTTTTTGAGCTGTACTGTAAAGTGAAACTCTACCATTTTTGGTAAAAAGATCACTAAAATCTAATGGTTTGCAGACATAAGTTGTCTATGCATTAACATGTATTTTAAAAGCTATTCATAAACCGTTTTTTTATCTCTTCCTGTTAAACAGGACAAAGGTTCGCCGAACAAATTTTATTGTTTTTCTATTGCTGATATCGGAGCCTTTCATTTTAGAGACAACTGATAACGTTGTTACTCGCCGAGTTAAAGGCTTTATTAACTTCAACAATAACCTCCTGTCACAGTCACTTCCAATTCCCGCTTCCAGAATGACACTAATTCCTGTAGTTCTAGAAAGTCGTTCTTCTACCTCTCTTCACGTTTTCTGGTGCATTTCAAAACAAAAGAGAGTCATCATATGTTACCCATACAACAAATTTATGAAATTATCTCTTTCATGTTAAATTTTAATGTATACTTTTTCTCAATGAATTTATTAACTATTTTTGAAACCAATTTTAAGAAATTATTCTGGCTAAGGAAAAATAATTACTGACTTTCCCGAAAATCGAATTTGGGATCTCCATGTTAAGAGTTTTGCATGAAGATGATTAGGGCGATAGTTAAATGTCTAAAAGACGGGTTGTTATGTTTTGATTTTAGAAGATTTTATAAAAGTATCTCAAATTCAACGAAAATAGAAAATGTATACTCAAAATATACATTTTATCTTTCAGCTAATATATCAAATATCTCACAGTTTAATCAAAGCCATTAGCGCCATCTTTGAAAAATTGTTTTTGCAAAGGTAGTTTTGTAAGAATTCGAAGTCTTCGTGTGACTTCCTTGAAGGACTTAAATGAGATGTTTTGGTATTTACTGGACCTTTAGTTTCTGAGTAATGTTGTTTGCGCGCACACTGCCTCCTTTTGGTAAGTTGAGTGGAAATTTTGTTTTCTCAGTGGTATCTCGCTGCCGAATTTTCAGGTGGAACAGAATATTTCTTGCCTCTACTATAGGTAACACCGATAGAAAAACTGAAAATAATATTAAGGGAAATCATTCTCAGATATGTAACGCGTCATGCAGCTTTGACCAAGTGAAGACCGTTCTACTACATTTTATAAACAGCGCCATCTATTTTCTAATCATACTTATGTTTGTTACTTCCTGAGACTTGTCAGCATCGTTCCTCATATTATTCATTTGAGAGCTTATTAGTTTCTATAGACGTAAAGTACTGTAAGTTGGTGGAAAAGGAGTAGATCAAGAAGAAAAGATAAATAAAAACTTAAACCTTTTTCTAAATAAGTTAAAAATCATATATAGCTATCCTTAAGCGAGGATCACGACAACATAACGGAATTTAGCGTTATACGACATAATGTAGAAGTCTAACATGACATTAAATAATACTGATTCAATGTCAATTTCTGCCAAACCACTAAGTTAAAATTGATCCTCAGGATACTAATTCCAAGGAAAAAGCAAAGCAGAGATATAAACAAAGACAGAAATAAAATAGAAAGAAAGAAAGAAAGAAAGAAAGAAAGAAAGAAAGAAAGAAAGAAAGAAAGAAAGAAAAAGTTCGATATATTAAATTATTTGCAATATCGTAATCCTGTTCTTCAGTTATTTTGTTTATAAACATCTAAAGTAAACATTTTAAAATGGTGCACGTTTTAGACGTTAGTCTTTTATATGTTTGCTGTCTATCCTACGTGACTGTATTCCGCACGCGTTCTACTATTCCTTCTTGCCCTACGGAAGCAGTACAGAGCGCAGTGGCATCACACGCTGAACTCGTGTTCATTGAGAGCGTATACAGCGGTGTCTGTTGACGTCACACCAGTACAGTCTGTCCTTCCGTGGTTTATTTGGACATAATTTATTTTTACTTATTTGCTGTCCCGAGAGATCCACCTGGTTAAAAAAAAAGATTAATCACTTAAAGCCTAATATAGCGAGTTCACAAAGTGTCAATTTTATTTATTTACGAAAGTATATACCTAATCTTTGGGTTCCCTTTGATGATTGATACACGTGTTGTGAAAACAAGAACAATACTTAATTTCAAGTCGCAGAAAGTTTCTGCGGACAAGAAAAGATAGAGCATGAAAGGTTACTGACTTTCTGGAAGTAAATAGCATTGGGCTAAGTTATTGAGTAATGTTTGGGGTCTAACAAAACCGTAGTCTGCAGTTTACCTAACATTCGTAGGGGGGGGGGGGGTGAAGAAGAAAGAAAGAGAGAAAGATAGAGTAAAGGGAATGTACCCGGGTTCACTCCCATCCCTGGGGAAGGGGTGCGGATTTTAACTCCCGGATATAGGACTGGTGCCCGCTCAGCATCGTGAGGAAATTTAGGAGCTTACGACAAGTAAGCGGCCCTGGTCAAGAAAGTTAACTTTCCGGCTAGGGGTGCCGAGATGCTGACATCTCCTCCCCGTATCGGTTGGATGATCGCCTACTTCTACCTTGCGTATGTAGGCGTGAGGCCGGCAGTCGGATTAGCAGGCTCTGGCCCGCTAGCGGGCTGTTACTCCATGGATTACGTTACGTTACTAAACATTTTACAAGATGTGGACGCATGTCAAATAAGTTCACTGATATACTTTTATACAATACGTTTATTTATTAAGAAAGATAGGATGTTTTCTTAAGTAAGCCTCTTTTGATTATAATTTATCAGAGTTAATTAAAAAATTTTCCTTATTGATAAAAAATATATCTACAACGGCATTCGCCGGCTGTTTTTTTTTTAAATTACATTCTGGGACAACTGGTCATTTATAGTGATAAATGCAATTCACAGAAAAAGCTGTTTATAACAAAACTGCTAAAAAGATATATATTTTTGAGGACACACAAAATGACACATTTAACAGTAGTACCAATTTCTAATGTGAAACTTTCCCTAAATGATAGGTTAAATTTACCACAGTTAACTGCGTAAAAGTTCTCTGTCTAATACCACAAAATGGCTGGTAAAATACTTTAAAAGTGTATTTAAATGTAAGTATTGCACCTAGAATGATACAAAATGTATATATATGTGTGTGTGTGTGTGTGTGTGTGTGTGTGTGTGTGTGTGTGTGTGTGTGTGTGTGTGTGTGTGTATAAAATTAAAGAAGAAATTCCAATTTATAAGATGTACAAGAAATTACAAATGTGTTTTTGTTCTTGCAATTTTTGCCATTTAGATTCCTGTAAGTGCGCTACAAATACCAGTTTGATGTGATGCACACATTTTGTTTGAAGTTTCGATTTCTTCTCACAAAATACAAAAAGGTTTGGTTATTTTGAACGATTTGGGTGCTGAAGGTTAGAGAACATGTGGATGAATGGCAACTCCGTGCTGGAATGCTAGAATAGAAAGAAACCGGTGCTGAAGAATTAGACGCAAATCTTCCGGGACTGATGTGCGGCATCCGGAGAAGGAGGAGGAGGAGGAGTGAGGGCAGCGAATGTGTGGCACTCTATGTTTACCGTATTCCCTAACGGTAACACTGTCCTGGAACACCGACATCATCATCTTCCTGCTTCAGGTGCCTCCACAAAATTGCGGCTTTTGTTTTGCCAGTTACTTGACCTTCCTTCGTGAAAACGATAACGTCAAATCCGATATCTGAGACACATTTTCCTCATAACTGCTTCAGGTCGGTGACCTTGCGATGATCGGGGCTAAAGGTCACCACAGCAAAGACAAGCATCTGAATTTACCTCAGTATTGTCAAAATAATTACTATTTATAAATTTGCCATTGGAAATTCAAAATCACTAGTTACATTTGTTAACATTCCATCAATAAACATGATAAAATACTCGTATATCGTTGTGTTGCACCACATGACTTTACTCATTCTATTAAAAGGTGGATGCCCGCCACTGTACCGTCTCTACTCACGTTTAAGAGGTCCCGAGGTCGAATCTCACGCACGCATGCGTCACTATCCTCGTATAGACCAATCACGTACTGGGATTCGTCAAATACTGACCAATCGCTGATCTCTAAATCGAAAATTGTACACCATGCACTTATTATCACATGTTCCTTTACTGTTGGGTATGACACTCAGCTTCAATAATTGCCAATTTTATAATTGTGAAAGGATGGAGTCAGACTGAAAAATTCAATGCCATAGCCAGGATTTGAACCACGGATCTTCTGGTCTCCGTCCTGCCGCTCTTAAACATTGAGCTACTATGGCCAACGTGCCAGCATGAAATTAAATTAAAACACGAGTCAGATGAGAATTTTATGTCATGCTGGCACGTTGGCCATAGTAGCTCAATGGTTAAAAGCGTCTGGACAGAGACCAGAAGATTCGTGGTTCAAATGCCGGCTATGGCATTGAATTATACAGTCTGATTCTATTCTTTCATGGTACGTCCTACACACGGCCAGTGTGAAAGAACATATAATTTACTTATAATTGTGAATTTAAATAATTAAATCAAGTATGTTGTTCTCTTACAAAACGAATATTCATTTAAATAATTGCAACTTTATTGTAGTTTAAAATAAATTACGTTTTTTGTTTGAAAATAGAGGTTATGGTACTTTATTATTTTCTTATAATCAATGGGACCAACCTGATGGCATGAAGACCAAAGTTACTTTCACCAGTGTTAACTTGTGCAGGGCCTGTAAGAACTATTAATCTTGTATACCGTAACTTGTGAGGTTAAGTTTCATTCATCTGCTAACATAGGCCTATGTGATTTAGGGAATCAAATAACTTGTTTTATTGCTTTTAACAATTTCTTTTTATTCGTATAATAGTCTCTACAAATGCAACTCGTGGTTTTGAACTTTCCTAGATAAATTCCCTCGCTCGTGAATGTATCGATAGTTTCAAAAACCACTCGTGACATTATCTATGAAAATGTTTTTCCCGGGATTTT